>WBNM01020295.1:0-35519 GCA_013399055.1 Ramphastos sulfuratus
AAAACTTCCCATCAGTGTGCAGTTGATTCTGCTTTCCAGAATTGGATATAGCCCAAACTGGAACAAGGTGCTAGAATAATATATCCTTGACAACCTAGCCCTGAGCCTGTGGATACCTACTCAGAGTTTTGGCTTGGTATATGCTGAACTTCTCAGTCATCCTGTCTGACAGTGTGTATTGTTTGTTTGTTTTCCTTTTGGTTTTGGCTGTTGCTATTTTTGGTGTGGATAGTTTTTCTTTCTTTTTTTTTTTTTTTTTCCTTTTTTCTCCCCTGTTTTTTTCTTAAAAGTACATCTCATGTCTGGATGAAACACAACTGCAGAGCAGCTATGCTCTTGGAAATTTAAGAGGTTGGATTTCTTAACTTACTTGCTGATCAAACATCCTACAGCACTTCATCACAAGAGAAAGCTTGGCCTGATAGCCTGGCCAGAATGCAAGTTAAACAATTTGGCTACTTCTGATTCCACAGACTGATCTAGTCCTGTCCAATGGTTTGGAGAGCTCTTTCATGTCATTGAAGAATGGTTTTGGAAAACTGAAGGGTATTGTCTAATGACTGTGCTGGTTTGAGGCTAATTGCAATATCCTAATGAGATAAATTAGATCATTGATTGTGAAAAGAAAACAATGACAAAGTCTGTATCATTCTTTGGTTTGCTGAGAGGGATAAACAGCCAAAATGTCAACCATTTGCCCCACTCTGGTCTGTGACACTGGATCTATTCGCTTCCTCCTTACTCTAACATCTTTTCTACTAATCTTGGCTAACAGAAAACAAGGTAAGCTTTGCTGCATTTGGGTTTTTTTTTTGTTTGCCTGTCTGGGAAAGTAGAGGGAGAAAGAGAGGGTAGCTTTGAGCCCCTTCTGGGCAGTTTCCTTTGTCCAGTTCTCTCTGTTNAGTTTCCTTTGTCCAGTTCTCTCTATTATTTCTACTCTGTATGTAAATATTATATATATGTGCAAATATTATATATATGTGCTTGTACATTTAGCTTTGCTCTAAATATAGCTTCATCTTACTTCCAAGCCACCTGAGGTAGTCTGGTAAATTTCAGTACTATGGTGGGGGAGGAGACATTCCTAACTCACATCAGTGACACTGCATGTCCAAGTTGATGCTGTTTTAGAATAACAAAATATTATTTAGCTAACCCATAGCATGCAAAATTTAGAAAACAAAATTTCATGATTTATAGACACTATTGGAAAAATCAGATGATATTCTGTCTTCACAGAATCAGAGAATGTCAGGAACTGGAAGTGACCTCAAAAGCTCATCCAGCCCAACCACCCCTGCCAGAGCAGGATCACCTATACCAGATCACACAGGAACTCATCCAGGCAGGTTTTGAATATCTCCAGAGAGGGAGACTCCACAACCTCCCTGGGCAGTCTGTTCCAGTGTTCTGTCACCCTCACAGTGAAAAAATTCTTCCTCATGTTTAACTGAAACTTTCTATGCCTCAGCTTCCACCCATTGCCCCTTGTCCTGTCATTGCGCATCACTGAGCAGAGCCTGGCTCCATCCTCCTGGCACTCTTGCAGCAAATGTGTCAGTAAGAAGCATAATTCAGGCAATTTATGTGAATAGATCATTATAAGATAGTAGCCACCTACAGTAGAAGTCCTATTGCATGGCAAGTATCACAAGAGGGGTTTTGTGTGCAATGGGGAGCAGGTTACTTGAAACTCTCTGACTTGCGCATGCATGTTCTGAAACTTGAGCATTCTATTAAGTGTAAACCAGTTAGCTCACTTTGTAAATCAATAACCATAAAACATTTCCTAGCAAATATTGGTTGCTTTATCTCTTGTCAAATGTGTCAATTTCTTGTATATGTGATCCTGCTCTGCAGAGGGGTTGGAGTAGGTGATCTTTCAAGGTCCCTTCCAGCCCCTGACATTCTGTGATTCTTCCTCTCAATTTATTTTACATGCATTTCAGATTTCACCAGTCCCAATGAAATATTTGGTGCATGGACTGATTAAAGAGCTGCTAAAAATACTACTAAAGAAGTGATGGTACTGGACGGTAGTTTGACCAATGAACTATGTCACATACCTTGGCTACAAGGAATCTAGGTAATTATTGAGGGGTACATTGGGCTGCTTCTTTAGGATTCTGCTCTGATGGCCAAAGATATCCCTCAGTTCTTCTGATACATTCTGCTTGTTTGAGGCTAATTGGAATATTTTAATGAAAAGAATTATATCATAGGCTGTGAAAAGAAAACAATGGTGATGTCTACTTCACTCATAGGCTTGCTGAGATGTATAAGAACAAGGACACAAACATAGATATTACAGAGACACAGAGTCTGACTCTCTGGGAGCCTTGTCTTCTCCTCTCTGCTAACCTAACCACTCTGCTTCTAACCCCCCTGGCCAATCCTCCAAACTCACCTTGACTTTGCATAAGGCAAACCCTGGGGTAAGGTAGAGGGGTGGAAAGAAGGCGGAAGAGTGGTTGAGAATCCCTTCTGGTGACTGATTTCTGGGAGGGGTATTGTGTTTCTGTATTACCTTTAACTTGTATGTTACTGTAAATGTCCATGTGCATTGTGTATATATCTGCTTGTATATTGTACTAGGCTGTAAATACAGCTTCAGTCCTTAACTTCCAGGTGGCTGAGTCTAGTCTAGGTGATTTTATAAAGTGGGGGGGATGACAGGTAACTCCCAAACCATCACATACATAACAACTTGGTTGTGTCTTGGTTTTGTATGCAGCCTGTTTACAAAACAGACCAAGATACATTGACAACATGCAGGATTTAGTTAAAAACTCAGAGGATTTATGGTTAAGGAGCTCATGCCATGTTTTTTTTCCCATTCTATATGCTGCTGTGTGCACTAGAATGTTAGCTTCCAGTTGTGCAAGACACAGGACTTTCCCAGTATTGTTTAATCTTTAGTAAGACCCTTCCAGCAGATGGCTTCTGCATAGTCCATATCCAGAGTAATTTCTGTGAACACAAACATTTAATCACTTCTAAAAGAAATTCAGAGTTCCTTAACCCTCTTGCTATTGAAACTTCTAACTTACGGAGGTTTTGGACAACTTCTTACTTTCCAAATGGTTCTCTGTGGAAGTCTAGGAACTGCCTCTGCAGAAACAGTCTCATCCAGTTGTAACTCAGATGAAAATATAGTTGTCACAAGTAGCTGTATAGAATCCATCTCCCACTGGATTCACTGGTTCACTGGACTACATCTAGGAAAGACTAGTTTGGATTGGATAGGTACTGATCCACCAGGTAAAAAATAATGAGCTGATTAAAAAAAAAAAATTTAAAAATAGACAATTGTGATTCTCAGTAAAATTTCAGAATCCGAGTCTGAAACTCATGCTGCTAAAAATAGTAGCTATTAAGATTAATACTAGAAAACAACAGGAGAAAGATGTGATTTTTGTATGGATATGGAGAAGAAACTCTCTTTCTTATGTCCTCCTAATGTACTTTTTCCCCCCTTTCTCTGATTATGGTATATGATTCAGGGAAAAATGATTCTATAAACAATCTTTTTGTTATACTGATGTGAATGATGTGCTAGTGAAAATTATGTGTTAAGGCATTGTATTGCCTAGCAAAAATGTCTGAACTGCTCTGGCAAGTGCAAATCATTGAAGAAATTTATTGTAATTTTTTTGACAGGTGAATTCCAGAGAAGAGAAGAAATATTAACAAGGGGAAAAACGGGGAGGCAGGTGTCTGCATTTAAATAGTGCTGTGTTCTGGCTCAGGCATTTTCTCAGAACCAGAGTTACCTGTCTGATGTTTAATTAGATTAAAAAAAAAACAAACAAAAAAAAAAAACCACCAAAACAAAACCCCAAAAACCCACAAACCCAAAAAAAACAAAGACCAGATTGCAATTCCAAATCAATGTCAGTTTACAACAATGCCTGGAAACTAGTAATTGCCCCTATTCTGTAATTGAAAATACAGGGAGTGCTTTCTGACTTCTGTTATGTACCATAACTGCTTGTGACAAGAACCAAGCCTCTCTTCTGGCTGTGAAACAGGTTACAGAATACAAAATACCAAGCAAACATGGGCCAGCACATGGCACTGCACAGGTGTTACTTGAGGAAACAAATTTCAAATCCAGCGCAGTACAGCTGTGTCAGCATGGGCAGTCTGGGATGTGGTTGTAACTGGGTTAGTTTGTGGCTGGCAGTAGCTCAGGTAATCCATTGCTTGTCTTCATCATGTAATGTAAATGGGTATCAGAATTAATCTTTTGGTCACAGTTAATTTTGTAATTCTTTTGAGTAAGTTCACTGCCTTTGAACCAGGTATTCAGAACAACTTAGACTCTGTACCATGAAGCCCATATTGGCTGTGCTGGTCCAAACATTCATTTGAATCTGACTTGCTGTTTGAGCCTTACCTTCAGCAGTTCTGTGCCACTTTAGCATCTGTTGGGAATCTGACTCACTGCAAAGATTCTAAATGGAGAAATCTAGTCCAGTTGTTTCAGAAAAACCTCACTATCCTGAAAGCTGCTCAGGGAAAATTGCTGACTTCTGGTTATTATTTATTGACAACAAAAGAAGTTCAGGGATGAAAATATCTCAGACTCCAGATAGCTAGTCAATCAACTGCTAGTCAGAGGTAGGAAATACATATACTACCCCCTTTGGATAGCAGGGCTCAGAGGCAGCTTTGAAGTCTGCTGATAAAACACAGAGAAGTGAAAGTTGTGCCATTATTTTTATTATTTTTTTCCCCTTCATGTTTCAGCCTTAATGTTTTTAATTTAACAGAATTGCCTTTTTAATATTGTACTGATTTCTGCTATATAGAACAATCTCACAAAGACTTTTGCAAGATTTTGGGTGCAATTTAGGTTAAATACATAAGTCTCTACTGAGATACTTAAATGTGGCTTTTTTTTAATGTTAATATTCACACTCTAATGATTAAGCAGAAAATATAGTTCTAGTTATTATCAGCATGTGTATTGCTGGCAATATTATTAGGCTTATTAAATTCTGTTGGGTAAATGAAATAAATTAAATTAAAATGTTTGTTCATTTTTTCCTTGTGTGCTCAAACTCCAAATTTAGCATATTGTAAAGCCTTTTAACATTTGGTTGCTGCTAATATTACTGAAGCCAAAGTAGTATACATATCCAATTATGTTCAGTCACTCTTACTAGTAAAACCTAAATGTAGTCATATTTTGGTAGAGATGCAATAATTGTGTATGCTAGCAGCAGTTTTTCCTTACTACTTCTCTCTTTTTTTTTTTTTTTGTTATGAAGATTCAAGAGAGTCTTGCTCTAGATGTCTGGTCAATCCATTTTATTTATGATGGATCTTTTCTGTATTCAAAACTGGTTGCAGACTTCTTAAAGTATCGTATTGTTATTTCATCCCCAAAACAGTATAAAGATATCTTTTTTGAAATAGAAATTTATTTTTAACAGTATTTGTGCAAATTAAAATATTTAGTACACTTGTGTAATTACAGTACTTGCAGAATCATACTTAATCTTTTACAGTTTATGCATGTATTTGTTTTATATTTTTACTACAGTGTTGTCAAGGGCATTTTTCAGAAAACTCTTTCAAGACAACCAGCCTGGCCAGGTGTGGCAACAGTAAAGAGAAAAGAATAGCTAAAATATACTTGAATTAGACAAATACAATCCTTTTGTGAGACTGTAGTTGTATTGCATGGCAAACTTTGTGTTACTTTTAGTCCTTTCATAGGGTTATTTACAGAAAAGCCTATTCAAAGAATCAGGAGTAACTTGTAAGAAGTCACTATGTGGTTTCTTACTGCCCCCCACCCTCCTACTTCTTTTGTATATCCTTATCCTGGTTTATAGAATTTGTGGATAATCTGTGACTACATCATTTGCTGTGACAATGTGATGCTGGATTTCACTCTAATGTTAAACTCAGCTGAGTCATGGCAGAAGTTCTTTTCCAACTGAGTGTCCCTTTTATGCTGTACTTTCTACCGTTCAGAAACTTACATTGGTGGCTGTCATTGCATGATCTGAATGGTGCCACTCTGTTGTGCCTATCTCTAACTTCCTACCAGCTTAAATATATAAAGGCACTAAGGAGGCTTTTAAGAATTTAAACTGCACTGCAGAGAAAAGAAAACCATCACCGGATTGGCTTTTCTTAATTAGAGAAGCCACTGACAAAAGTGTCTCTTCACCGAGTCCTCCTTCTTGTGGTTAAATTCAAGATAGGTTTTTATGTAAAGTACCAATAATCTAAGGACTGTTGCAGGAAATAACTTGAAAGAGAAGGATGCAAACAAATGACTCTGAAGCCTAAAGTTGAAGGGTTTAAAACAGCACCAGGAACAAAATAAGGTGTGATCATGGCCCTTTCTAAAGTGCCCCCCTATCAGGGTGATGAGCCACACAGTGAATACTCTGACAACCCTTTCCAGGACGAGTAGAAAGTTACACGACTTTATGATTCTGTTAATGAAATACTGGGTATTTCTAAAGCTCACTGCTGCTCAGACCACTGTGAAAATAAACAGTGGATGAATCAAAGAAGGAGGGAAATGGTGACGCATGCAACCAAGATTGCTGTGGGAGCTGTGACTGCTGAAGCACAATGTCCTGCTGCAGTGTGTGAATACAGAGAATGTGAGATACAATGGTATCAACTCCTTGGTTAAACTAAAATAGACTGGGCAGTGATATAACAGTAGCTGGTAGAACTGGCAGAATAGGTCCAATAAGCAGGCATAATGTGGAGAGATAAGCAGAAGGTGAAAAAAAGATATCAAAAAGGAGAAGGGGAAAAAGCCCAAGGTGCTAAGTAGAGCGATAGGTATTACTCTGAGAATATAAGTAGGACTAACTGGGTTGGGATAGAGTTAACTTTGAAAGTCAGAATTTAACTCTATAAGAAGTGTTTTTCTTTCACATGTTTAAAACTTGATCTTTGAAGTATAAATGAGAAAAGGGGGGAGGGGGAATTATGCACAAGTGACATGAACAATATCAATGTTAAAGTGAAATTTATTATGAAGGAGATATGGAACCAAAGGTTAACAAACAAGAACAAGACTCAAAAGCAGTTTAGGAGAACACCCAGTAAAAGAGATGAAGTAACAGTAACACACTCATTAACAAATATTCCAGAAATGAACACACTACGTAGCTTTAATATCACAGAAAACCTTATGGGAAGAGATGCTTTCCCTTTGATGACTAAGACAGGTGTTACTAAAAGTCTTAACAATTTTTCTTTTCCATTGACATCACAGAAAAGTCCTCCATGCCAACCATTTGGCTATCATTAATTATTTATTGTTGAACTTTGTGAGCAGGTTTTTATTTCCTTAGCTGATATACACATTTTTAAACAAAGAAATCTGTGGATTTTTTTTTTTTAATGTCATTTGTGATGGCTGATGTTAAAATCAGAGAATAATGTGCACAATGAATAGGAAATAAGGAAAAATAGATCTAGTTCCAGGTGTTTGTATATCCAAACAAAAGCAGCCTTGTTCCCTTTGATGAGGATAGATGTTCCTTGTGTTAATAATAATAATAGTCTACTTTAGTAACATTTTACATATGATCTATAAATGGTTGGAATTTACTATTTATTATTTACAAACCAACAGTATTCTCAGAGTTCTAAGAAGCAGAAGTAAACTGACCAAGTATTTAAAAAACATTTTAAAAATTACTAATTGAAAGTGCATTTTTCTTAAGCTAATCATCCTAGCAAGCGTAGCTCTGTAACATCAGGACTTGACTGTGCTGCCCTGGGTAAGTATTAAAGCTTGCAGTGGTTAACAAACGATGTGGAATTTCTCAGTTATGGCAATATCAAAGTACTACATATGCATTTGAGTTTGTTAGAGAGAGTTCCTTTTATTTGTCATGTTGGAAATGTGTTGTAGCATTTCTGAGATCTCTATCTCTGAAAATGAGCTACCCACCAGAAGAAACGTTTCAACCTGTCTCTAAAGAAGCTGCCAGCAAATAGCAACTCAATGTATGCATGAAATTAAAGTATTTGCTGTCAAACTTTAGGCAATTTCCTAGATCAAAATTTGGCCAAATATGATATGAAAATGCTGTTTTCAGTCTACAAGTGTATATGTGTAAAGTAATTATGTTTGTGTGTTTACACAGTGCTTAGAAATTGTTATAAACTACCTTATTGATTCTGACCTCCCTCCTCTTACAAGGTGTGATTTTAATTATACTGCACCCTTCAAGAAAAAGTGTCTTTTGCAAAAACTGCATGACTTTTCAGCTTGACTTCACAACCTACAGATGTACATTCTACAGTTACCAATTGAAGCAATGGCCATGCACTGTGATAAGGAAATGTGAACCTCACAGCTGTACAAGCTGTCATGAGATAAGACTAGTCAGGACAAAACAAGCACAGTGAAAAGATACAGTACTGTGTTTGCATCCAGAATCCTTGAGGGCTTGTAGAGTTTGCAAAATCTCTGCTGTGCTCCTGGGTGATGGCCTGTCGTTGAGTTATTGTGAAGTGAGGACTAGCAGCTCCAATATTTTTGCCATTGTCAGTAGAACCACAGGTTTTAATTGTCATGGCTAAGCAGGGCACCAGGACCTCTCAGCTTGTGTTGGCCAGAGCCAACACATTGTCCTGTGTCCAGTTTCAAGTCTGTGGCCTCTCCAGCTGTAGTTTCAGCTTTTTGAGTGCCAGAGCTAAGAAAGGGCTGGAAGGTCTGGGATGTTGGTGCATCACAGCTCTGGGGCTCGCTGTGATAAACCATATTCTGGTGTCAGCTGAGAATGGGGAAAGTACATGAGCACCTGACTACTCAGCAGTGGGCATGCAGTGGGAAGAAAGCAGAAAATGGTCAAAATGTCATAACCTAAGTCTCACCAAGACCTCCCTTCCAAGGGAAGAGAACCTCCTTCCTTCCCTACGCTTTCCTCCATCCTGCAAACACCATATTCACCCTGGCAAGACCTCAGCATAGTGGTAACTCACCTGGTTGAACACTGGGGTGATCAGCATTTATGGTGCTCTGCAGTACTGTTCTAACAGAATTTGAAGCATCTTGATTAAGTGTGGTTTAGGCAGTCTGTCAAAAGACCTGCTTGTGACATTATGGTGTTTTAGACATACCTTGATGTAATGAGTTTTATTCTTCTCCAAGTATTGTCTTAAATGTACAGGAAATACTTATAGCATAGACTGGCAGGGTATGTCTGAAAGGGGAAAACCTCTGTTAAGGCAACAGATCATAGTCTGTGTCATTCTTTATCCTGCATATGCATTTAAAACTTTCTCAAACTCTTGAATTTTTTTTGGCCATTCTGGCTTGTGGAGGATCAAATTTAAGTAGCTACTTGGATGTACAATTCCCCAGTGAGCTAAATATGCACACAGGTGTTCTCTAGACTTAAAGGGCACTCTCAACAGAAATTCCCAAGGCTTTTATGGTGTGCAAGATGCACATTATAATACTCTTAATTGTTATTTTGTGCTGTGGTGGACAGATGCTTCTCTATGGCTTCTGGCTGAGGAAAATTTATCTCAGCAAGAAACTACCAAGTCTAGCAGTTCTGTCTCCTGCCTGAAGATAAATTCTTTAGAACGAGTACCTGTGATTTTTTTTTTTTAACCATTTAACCATTAAAAGAATGTTTTAACCATTTAAAGGATAATTGTGACAGCAAACAGTGGAAATATTTACTTCTACTTTCAGTCTACCATCAAAAAGGCAAAATAAGGAAATATAAAAGTAATTCACAAGGTCACTGAAAGAATTGATTACTGTTTGAAGAATGCATTGAAATGTGTGAGTCAGTGCTATTGGGAGGATCAGATCTCATAACTAGTGTTTTATTAGGTGGATCTATGTTCAAATATGACAGACGACTCAAGTGAAACTTCAGGGTGTCATTTAAGTATGTACTTTAAGTAAGTCTTTCCTATATAGGTATGGGGATCTTTTTAAAAATAAACCTTGCATGAGTTTAATGCACAAAGAAGAAAGGAATGATTTTGAAGATTTTCATGTTTATTTTCTGGTTTTAATTTGAGACTTGAATTTTTTGGAGACTTCATCTCTGGTAGCTCAGTTCTGCAAGAAGATTAAGTATGCTACCTTCCTTTACACGGCTGTGATTCAGAGGCTTCACTCTGTATGTGGTTGTGTATTTAGAGGAAATCCTTTTTTGTCCTGAGCCATCATACCACACTCAGACATGTCCTTTCCTTTTGCCTGTGACTTTGCCTGTCTTCTGGAACACACAACATGCTCTACTCCAGCTGAGCCTCCAGCACTTGCCTCAGCTGCGCCTGCAGCATCTGGGGCTGCAGGTCAGCAAGGTCAGGGGACTGCACCACCACCTGGGTGAGGCCTGCTGGCCTTTGTCTCCATGGACCTATCCACTGCTCACTGCACCAAACCTGACTCAGTTTCTGGCTTGACTCTGGACCACTTGGGGTGGTGTCTCTCAGCCTGCTTCAACCATTGCCCTCCCTGCCCCCAAGGGATCTGGCAGCCATTGCTGTGCCCTGGCAGAGAGTGTTTACAGCCCTTACCCACTGCCCTGCCTGCCATGGAAATGTCATTGTGCATTTAGTAAGAGAATGTGGTGTAAACGTTTAGTTTGTGAAGACATTCACTTAGTTGCCATTTGAGTATTAGGATTTATTTTTAAGTGAAATACATTACCAGCTAGGTATAAATTTAGTAGAACTTAAAACTCTTTTCATTCGCTTGTGATTGTATGACAAATATGCTAACTGAGGCCCTGGCATGCAGGGAGTGTTTTTGAGAGGGATTAATTAATGTGAGGATAGCATTCTTCCTGGGGGAGAAGAAAGACAATTTCATGGCTTCAGGAATCAGTGTGGGCTGAGGAATACATGATCTGGTTGCAGATTAGCAAAGCGTGCTATGCTGCTAGGTCAGGAGTGGCCAACTTCATTCCCTCCTCCAGTACTGAACACCTTAATTAGAGGAACCTTGCTGCAACTTCTGGCGTCTTGAAAGTCACTGTAGGGGGGTAAGAATTTGCAGCCTCCTGAAGTAAGTTCCAGGGTTCTGGTTTCTTAGATGAAAAGGAAATTTCTCAGAACACTGAATCACAATTAATGAACAACCATGCAACGGTTATTGACAATCCCCTCAGAATATACTACATAGCGGCAAGATTCTTTCTTCTAATAAGGCCTAGCATGACATAGGCTTCTGTCTGAAGGACCTTCCTGCTTTATTAATCTCATTATGACCACTTGAATTGCTACGTCCTTCGTAATGATTAAAACATTGCACTCCCCAGTGTGATATTATAATAAGGATGGAGTTCATAGAACACAACATTGTATCGTTCTGCAAAGCCAGTGAGCAAGTGGAAATATAAACCAAACTCCTCACCAGGATTTCCCTACTGTTTCCCAACCTCAACAATTTTACATCTTTGCCCATATATGCAGGTTACAGAATCTCATGAAGAATTCTCTTACAGATGATATGTTTTTGGTATTGAAATCTTTAAAATACAGATGCCTTGAGCAGCAGTTTTGAAAGGAGTATCGTTTACTTAGTTATGTGAATTAGGAGGCTAAAGGTGACCACTTACAGTATTATTTCATCTTCCCACAATGTGTGTATGTTTAGGAATGACTGAAGCTCAGCCTACTAGCCAATTCCAGTTTGAGAAATTATGTATTTTCTTTTGTTCCCTGAACTTCTCCTGTACTTGAAATTTTATAAGTTGTTCTTGAATGTACCATTGTTCAGTAGGAGGATATAATTAAATGCTTTTTAATTATATAATTATACATGTTTTCATTTAAAAAAAAAATCTTCATCTCATAATCAAAAACTCTAAAACATCTTGAATGAAATTTAGAATCCATCTTCTTTGTAAGTGGTAAAGCCACTCTTTCTTTTCCAGGGACCCTGCAGAAAAGAAACTCTTGCCATTCTTCAGCATGAAGGCCTAGAATAAAGTATAATGTGCGCTGGCCAAGCAATCTGGAGGTATGGAATGAGTAAGTAACTGGAACTGAAAATAATCATTTTACTTCAGGTCTTCCTTGTCTGTTTTTTTGGCTGGGTGGAAAGGGTTGCCATCTCCCACAAAATTACTGAATTCATCATTTCCCTGGTTCAAGATAAATTTTTGTGGGTACAATTGCTGCCTCAAATGCCTTCAGCGTTGGCTCTGCTCAGCATGATTTTGTGCCATCACTCATCTGTCCCAGCACCAAAACCTCAGTGTCAGCAATTAACTGCATTTTCAGTTACCTTTTTTATGCTCTCCTTTTTGGTCTAATTATCTGTCTAATGGATACATCCAATTCCCTGTGCTATGTGTTGTTTCCTAATCTTGGGAAAAGCAGGAAGGAAACACAACAGAATACTGCATAATTAGGAAGGAAGATTGGTATTTGAGTGCAATTTGAAAAAAAAAAATGTGGAGAAATTTCTGCTTTTGAAACCTCCTGAGGAGTATTCCACAGTGACTCAGGGAAGCTGAAAGATGTTTGTTTTAAGTAATACTGATCTACAAGGGACTTTGTCTAGGGCTAGAAATCTGCAGTCCTTTCAGATAGGCTGCTTTTCAAATCAGTTTTACTGCTATTTGGTCTTTGAGTCAAATCTTGATTAGAATGTTGCCTTTGTCTTGCTATTTGCAATAATTCTCCTGTTCAGAATTAGTAAGGGAGTGGCAAAGTAGTACCTTAAAGCCTTGAATAGAGAAGTGGAATCTAATGGTTACTGAGGTAAAAACAGAGAACCAACAGGCTAAACTGTGACCACCTATTGCAAGAAAGCTAGAAACATTGCTGAGATACACTAAGAGATTTGTTCTGAGGGTCATTTTTACCAGAATTTGTTTTATAACATCACTTTCCTGTGATGCTGATTGAGAGTATCTTATGCACTGAAATCAACAAACAATTCACTTATTTATGAAGTGGGAAGGATTGCAAGCTTTTGGAAGCTTTATGGTTTGGTAATTATAGCACTGGCATTCAGTTGTCAAGCCAGCTGACTTTCTGTGCATAAGGCTAACTGTGTTGGTTTGGTGCATTGACTCAGGTGCTAACAATGAGCTCTGCTTCCATATTTCCACATCATTTTCATGTCCCATTTTAATTTCATCCTTAACTGTTAAAAATCCCTCTGCTTTATCCTGTGATAGAGAAATGAGTGCATCATTATATAAGGAATTATATGTTTAATTCTAGGGGAAGGTTTTCAGAAGGAAGGTCATGGGTGGAATAAATGTATCTAGGCTTTATTTTCCTGTTCTCATTTCTTAGTAAGGCTGTTCAACCTAAGATTGTAACTGCACTGATGCAAAACCAAGGTGGTAACTCCTCATACACCTTATGGAGTTTGAAGAACAGAGAGACTTGAGGCTTAAAATTGTTTGTTGCTGTGATGGACTTTTTTTTTTTTTTTNTGTTTTTTTTTTTTTTTTTTTTTTTTCTTCCAAGAGTCCCTAAAATGGTGACTATTTCATATACATGATAGAAGCAAATGATATATCTAGTCAGTGACAAAACCCAAACAAATCCAAGGTGTGTTGGTCTGAAAGTGGCTATAGATTAAGATTGCAAGGACAGTATTTGCTTACTTCATTGTGAGCTAGTATCTTTTACCTAAAATAATGGGACATAGCAGACAAAAGAGAATATTTATTTATAGTCTCAACAAAATGAATAGCTAAAATGGGGACATGAAGTGATTCTGTACAGTAGTTATGAATGCTGAAGCAGATCTTACATAGCACTATCTTTATTCTATCCATACAATAAAATCTCTCTTCAAAGTGTTTTCAGGCTGTTCCACATTGTGCAAAATTAATAATCAATATTAATTTTGATATCCAGGCAATGACTGTTAATAACTATGAAAACTGTTTATTAACATTAAATCTTGTCAGAAAACTTATTTACAATGTTTGAAATGCATGGTTTGGACTCTTATACACACAGGGAACAGGCAAAACTAGAACACTTTAAGAAATAACGAGAAAATGCAAGCATTAAACTTAAAACTGGAAAGAGGTTCTTAGTTTCAATTATACTGCTTGCCCACCAGGGGACTTGAGAGGCTCCTTTCTGCTACTAAGGCAGAAAGGCACAAGAGAATCTAGTTACAGAATTTCTTAGAGAGACTTTGAAAATTTACTGCAACTAGTATCAGACAGTACCCAAAACTTGAAGGAAATTCTGTCAGTGTCTTGAAAGTCATTGCAGGCAAAGCAGAGCATAATGCAACAGGGCAGAGCAGGCAAAGCAAAGGTAAAAGCAAAAGCTGAAAAACATGACAGAAGCCTATTTATTGTTTTACCTGAAAGCAATGGCCACTTTGGCCACACAAATTCACCAATCAGAATGTCACTTTGCCAAACCTGACCATAGTAGGTGAAGTCAGGAGCTTGCTTTCCCTTATTTGGGAGGAACAAGTCTGGGCAAGTCTTGGACCCTCAAAGTGGGTGTCTCCAAGCCTTTTTTTCTTCTCCCTGACTGTGCTTCCTCCCCTCCAGCGGAGGGAAGGGACCATGGGATCATGCTGGGCAAGCCAGGACATGTATCTTCCACAACACAGGTGTTTCATTGCCAGAAGTTTACTTGTGGGAAACTGTAGACTCTAAGCCTTTCATTGTCCAGGAAAGCCATATTGAATATTCTTGGAGTATTTCTGCTGATTTAAGGCTTAATTTCTGCAAGTGCTGTCAATGGTGTAAGGAGCACATGGCTGGAATGCTTCACTTTGTTACATGCCTAAGGAGTGGTTGAGTTTGCTGTAGTATTCTGCTGTGTGATTGTGGAAGCATTTTACCTAAAGTGTAGTTAGTGTTTTTAAATTGCTTGGAGGAGAATTAGTTTGTTGTAGGTGGTGTTTTTTTCTTCCTTTTTTAATACCTGCCTATGTATCTACCTTTCTATCTATACATGCAAGATTACTGCCATCATGCTACCTTGTCTTTACCAAATAGTGATGTTTTTCTAGTAAAGAATACACTGGGGACCTGGATAATGAAGTCTTTCAGAGGTTAGCAAAAGATCAAAAAAGGTTGCCAATGGATTTTGGGGGGTTTTGGGTGTTTGGTTGATTGTTTGTTTTTTTTTCTCTCCATGTGTACACATGCATCAGAAATACAATCTTGAGTCACAACATCATAGAACCGAGGGTGATCTTATCTTCCCTTTTCTTTGCCATGGGCCCAAAATTCTGCCCTGGGCCGTGCTGTGTATTCCTGAAAAATATTCACCTGGACTTTTCATGAATCCCTACAATTATGGAGGGTCAAGTACTTCACTTGCCAGGATGATCTCATGCTCTTTGAACTTGAGGATGGCTGTTTTGCTTAGTCTGGTGGCTTGCTGGCTTACAGCACAACACTGATTACCTCCCACCTTCTTGCTCTATACACATACCTGAATTTATTTACTACATGTTATTTCAGACTTTGCTGAGAACACAGAATTACTAATTTCTGAATAGAAAGATTACATTTTCTCACTAGTTTTGATGCATTTTTCTAGTCCCCCTATAATTCAAGAAGCTGAGGCCTTTATCTTATAGATGAAGATTTTCTCAAGTCAGAAATATCCAATAATCCTGTATCTTACATTTAAGACATTTTGGGCCCTTTTAGAGTTTGTTCCCTACCTCCAAAGCAGCATTTCTGCTCACCTTAATGAAAGCTATGAATGCTCATTTCTTTTGCAGATCACTTTAGGCTCTCGAGTCTAGGTATTTAGCAAATGAATAGGCATTTAATGCCTATCTGGGAAGAAGTGATCCCCACCTTGTGATTTGAGATATAATATTGATGCCAGAACTATACGTCTGGCTTCTACCCTGGTGCCTAAATTGAAAGACTACAGAAAAAATGTAATTATGGTCTGTATGTGTTATGTTGGAGGAGAGAGCCTGTTATTACTCCCTCTCTGTTACAGTCCCTTTGGGTATGGGCAAGGTGCAGTCACTTTCTGAGCTGATGTAATGTCAGTGTAATGGAGGGGTAATTAATTAATGTGAGATTATATTTTTCAAAAATTAAAATTGTTTATTAATTTTGTTACTCAGGAGTCTTGCCTTCCCAACCACTAATTTTAATAGTAATTGATTCTTCACATGGTCGTGGAAACATTGTACAGATAATAAAATAAGATCTAGAAATAACTAGCAATAATATATGGCATTAATTGAACTCAGTTGAACTGGAAGAGAAGGTTCCTGTGGTCAGTATACTCCTTGTGGTTAATTGTACTGCTTGCCCACTAGATAGAGTTGAGGAGCTGCTTTCTGCTTATGGCCTAAGGCAATGGTGAATTACTAGAGGCTTTAAGTATTTACTCACAAAATAGTAGACTCCCAATTCCCCAGGACTAACTACAGCTTCGGACAGTACCCAAACACTTTCAGGGAATTCTGTTACTGTCTTGTCAGCCACTGAGACTTCTGATTCTTCCTAGACTGCTAGGGAAAGGAGGCAGACAATCTCTGACCTGGTCCTGATCTCTCTGAACAATCTGTATATCTCCAGGAATCCCGTCTTGGTAGAAGACGTTCAGGTGTAGCAGGATGTCTTGTGATGTGCAGTCTCAGCACAGATGTGCTCAGAGGTCAGTGCTGGGGCCAGTACTGTTTAACATCTTTGTCAGTGACATGGACAGAGGAATTGAGTGCACCCTCAGCAAGTTTGCAGATGGCACCAAGCTGTGTGGCACAGCTGACTTGCTAGAGGGCAGGGATGCCATCCAGAGGGACCTGGACAGGCTGGAGAGATGGACCCAAGCCAACCTCATGAAATTCAACAAGGCCAAGTGTAAGGTCCTGAACCTGGGTAGGCACAATCCCAAGCACAAATCCAGGCTGGGTGGTGAATGGCTGGAGAGCAGCCCTGAGGAAAAGGATCTGGGGGTCTGGGTTAATGAAAAGCTCAACATGAGCCTGCAGTATGTGCATGCAGCCCAGACAGCAACCGAGTCCTGGGCTGCATCAAGAGCAGCGTGGCNTGGCACCTGCTCATGTCCTCTTATTAATACAGCCCAAGACTGATGGGCCCTTGGACAACAGAATAGCTAGTCAGAATGACAGTTAGGCAAGCTTGACCATATTAGCTGAAGCCATAGGCTTGCTTTACCCTTTTTAGGGCATAACACAGGCCTTGTACAAGGCACGCACAAGCTGAGCCTGTGTACCTTGTTTACCACAGGATGCAAGCAAGTCTGGGCAAGCCAGAGTCCGCAGATTCAGTGGCTCCAGGTTCTTTGTCCTCTTTCCTGTGATTGCTTCTCCCCATAGCAGGAGGGAGAGCAGAAAAATGTGTCTGGGTAAGCCAGGACATATATAAGCCTATTTTGGCCTGCTTAGGCCTGTCACAACAGACAGTCTGCTCTAGTTCAGATCACAGGAGTTTTGTGAGTGTGCACGTGAATATTTTGCAGTGCACTCTAAAGCTATCTGTTCCAGTAGAGTAGTAGATTATATTTTGTCCCTCTGATTAAACTCTGAGCAAACAGGGTGGAATGTTTAACTCTGTACCCAAGTTTCTATGGAGGTTTTCTGGCAGGAGAAAGCTAAACCTCTGTTCAGGCTCTGGCAAGCACTGCATTTGATGCGGACATGTACACTGGTTATCTCCTTAGCCTGTGTCCCCGGATGTAGTAAGTCTCTATACCCTGCTCGTTCATTTCTCATGACTCCTATTACATCCTGCTTTCCTGGATCTTCTCTCTTCATTAATCTCCAAAACCCTTGACACTTATTGTTTACATGCTTTGTTGGTGCTCCTTTCACTGTCTCTAAGGTTTGCTTGACACCATCTCTTTCCCGCCATGCAGCTCTTTCCAGACTTCTTCTCACAGCCCTCACAACACAGGATGATCTTTGCCCCTTCTAGTTTCTTCTGGTATTGCTCTGATATGGTTTTGTCCAAGATATAAGGTCAGTTAGATTGAATGGCACCTGAAAGAGTTACAGTCCTAGTATGAAAAATCTTCAGCACTCATGACAATTGTTCCTCAGCATCTGCATAACTAGCTCTCACTAAATTTAGGTTTTCACATTCTACCTTCATGAATATATATATGCCAGGTAGGGATAACTTCTCCTTTACTTCAAACTACCACTGAGTTCCATGAAATTGAGGAGGACAGGACCTAACTGTTAATGTAATTTGTAGTCCCTTTGGGACAATGAACAGACTTTTTCTGTTAAATCCACCTGTTTTCACTTCTGTACCCTTGTGATTATTCTGAAGGAGAGGAGAGTAAGATGTAGTAAAAGCCATCAGAATTTTAGTGCCTAATTGGCTTTTTGTGTAGTTTTTTTCACTACTTCTTACCTGCTCATGTAAATAGGCACTAAGAGCTCTATTAAAAAAGTTCTTTGATCAGGGTCAATGAATTATCAAAGCCAGTGAACAGAAAGTTGAATGGGCAACCAGATGCTTGGAAGAAATGAGCACCATTTGGCAGTGAACTACTTTTAACCAAGATTTAATTACAATATTCATTACTTCAGAGACTAGAAAAAATTCATATGACACTCTTAAGGGACCAATAGTAATAAAATAATGAATGAAAAATTCTAACATATCAACCAAGAGAGAGAGTCGATCTATATCAGTAAAACAATCATTATTAAAGCAGTCGCTTAATTTCAAATTTGTGATTGTTCTCTGTAGCCCATAGAGAAAAAGGATAAAAAGAAAAAAACCTGAAATATGTCTGAAAAAACTGAAAAAAAAACATGGATATGTATCTATCTGTACTTCTGCTGGATGCCCAAGGTTGTTATTCTGTTAGTTAGGAGTTCTTTCTGCTGATTTGGGTCAATCTTGCTGTAATCAGTAGAACTTTTAATTCCTTATTGTACCAGTACCATTACTATCACACCAATGCTAAATCCCAACCCATCTGGTGAGAGACAGAAGAGCCCGAAGGTCAAAGGCTGCTTTTGCAAAGTATACCTGATGCCTGGTCATAACGTCCATCCTTGCACATTGTAGGTAGTTACTACTCAAGTTTGTTTTACCGCAAGTAATTTACATGTGAGCCACTTGGATTCTGCAGCAGCAGAATATTTTAAGCTTCTGTTCTATTATAATTTCTTCAGAATTTGTTTTCATCTTTATTTTATGATAGCAAATACATTTTCCTAAATTGTGTATCAGCTCTGAGTACCTCATCAGCTCTAGGTACCTCATAAATTGTAAATCTAGCCCAGTGTCAAACAGTTGTTTGCCACATGTCAGGAATATCTGAAACCACATCAGTCCTGGCATTAATATTCTTATTTTCGCTCTGCAGTGAGGTGCTGACACTAATCCATTACTGTGTATTAAAGACACACCTTTTGTAGATAGTATCACATTGACACCGAGTGGTTGTAGGTGCTGTTTCCTGCTGTTATGTATATCAAACTCCTGATATTGTCATCCTCTGTAAACAGTTTAGGCCTTTCTGAAGTGCTCTCATTGATCTCAGCAAGGTTTTGTAGTAACCCACCGAAGAGAACAAAGGATACTGCTTCTTAAAACAGTGTTATCAGTATCATTTTTACAGCTTGACACTTCATTGGCTTTATTCTGTTCTGCAGACCACACCTGTGGTGCATTGTTCTTTCCCACGCTGCAATAGCATAAGTACATTTTGAAGGCTGAAATACGCACTTACAAACACCTTTCTTTCCTATCTAAAAGATGATTTGTGTTGTCATTTCTGAAATGACTGCTTTCTAGGTAGCATTCTTTTATCAGTCATTTCAGTTAATTTATTGACTATGTAATTCACTGTTCATACTGCACAAGGCATTTTCTTTCCTCTGTACATATATGTGTAAGAATAATGTTAGTGCTATGATTTCTATCATCTTACTCTCTCACTGTCAAGTGCTTCGTTTAGAACCACATGTCTAGGGGGCAAGATTGCTTAGTTTCCTTTGATCAGATTTCAAAATCTACTTAATGACTTAGGTCCGCAGAGGCACACCTCTGGTGCGACAGGAGTTCTACAGAAAGCGTTGGGCATGCAAAGAAATGCGCCAAGATAATTTTGTTTTCAAAGGCTGCTCCTGAAAATGCAGCAGGTTCAACTTAAACAAGTGAAGAAACATAGAAACAAAATATTGTAGCAATCACCTTTTCTGCAGCAATGGCATATTTCTGCTGGGAAAGCAAGCCCATGCTTTATGCTCCTCTATAAATCTGCATTAGCCAAAGCAGGAGGGAAGTAAGCAGAACATAAAAAGGTGGTAAACACAAGTAATTTTTAATGAACAGTCTTTAGATTGTTGTGTTGGAAGAAAACATATGCAATGAAAATTCCTGAAGCCATGTGCTCTGGGCTGCAGTCAATAACACTTCGCTTATGAAAAACTATAAAGTGTCTATATTTTCCCCACAGCCAGATATCAATCTAGTTTATAAATGACAGTAAGCAACACTTAGACCCAAATACAGATTCAGCAATCTCTCTGAACTGAAATTGCCTGTAAAAAAAGAGATCTTGGATTAGACTTGCCAACTTTACTGAAGGTTTTGTGGACCTCTATGTATAGAGCCTAAATGATGTGAACCTTTTTCCAAACATGTTGCACTCCATGCGTATGTTCACCTGTATACAGGCCTCAGAGTGCAGCTTATTTGCTTCAGTTCACATTATTTTGCTTCAATAATTTATTAAAATTAAATAGCACTTCATTTGTTGTGCTGGTTTAAGGCTAANTTCATTCTGAGGGAAGCAGCATCTGAATAAATGAATAAATAAATTTATGAATAAGTTCAGTCATGATGGTTGACAAAAATCAAGGTGTATATTATCTCAGAAATTAGGCTAACAATATTTTTCAAAGAACAAGTTTACAAGATGGGAGGAAAATGGAATATAGGGTGACTACACAAGACTGACTTTCCATTAGCAATATTGTAAATCCAGTGTAACCTATTTCTTTACTTCCTTATCATCCATATGAAAAATATTACTCACAAGATGTAAGATGTCAGCATTTCTGGAAGAATGAGGAAAAATAATTTGTTTCTAAAAGCAAAAAGTTGCTCTGGCATGTTCAAAGAGGACAGGTGCCTTAGGATGCTGAAATGTAACTGACTTTGGGAGCTTCTTTATATTAATGAAACAAAAGAGAGATGACAACGCTTAGACCAAGTTCATTAAACCTGATATTTGAAAAAGAAAAAACGAAATCCCAAACACATTATAAGGAAAGGAAATACAAAGTCAGTTACATTAGGAAGGTAAGTTTGTTGTTCTTCAGTGGGGTCTTGAAGGAAATTTTGGGAGACTGAAGCAGATTTTCAGAAATGGAGAACCAGAGACTCTTCCTGGGAAAAGTAAATGTCTTAAGGGCATAGGCTCACTTTTCATTCGTGCTCAATGTGGCCTTTGAACTCAAACACAGATTAGTCAGTGCTGACTTGCTTAGATCCTTGCCAGTGGTATCTAAGAACATGAGAGGCTAAATACTTTTAAGTCTGGTAGTGGGTTACAGTCATACCATGGTAGGCCCCAGTTGCAGGCTTGCATGACTTTACATTGTACTTGCTGGTAGCACAAATTCTATGATACCAAAACAAGCATCCATGAACTTGGTCTTTGTAGGTATGTTCACAGCTTCTCCCAGTTACTCCACTTGGATTATCAGGTGAGTGAAGCTATCAGAAAAAAAAAAAAAAAACCAAACCCACAACCTAATATAATCAAGGTTAAGTACTATTTGGATAAATATCAGTGAAGAAAATGGACAGAAAGAACTGCATCTGAATTTCTAATCTGAATGTTATCTTGAAGCTGATCTTACAAACACATAGATCTAAGATGCAAAGGCATGAATAGTATTAAGGATGAAAACCTCACCAGTGTTTATGGTGCCATAGCAGTCACGTAGAGAGAAGGACTTGTTTCTGGCTTTTGATGCAATATAATCTGAACCAGAATTTGGTTTTTGCTTGCTGCCTGAGTGAAAATGTGTGTGAGGTATAAAACCAGTTAATTATCACAGAGAAATTTCAAACCTATAACTAAATGAGCTGTCTTTGGACTGATTTATCTTAACAGCTTTATTCCAGTTATTTGTCCTGCAAAATAAAGTCTAGTTTTGAAGAAAAGTCCAGGGAAATACATCTCTCTATTGCAAAGAAGTGACTATGCTTTTCTGATCTCTTTTTATCTTCTATCCTCCACTTTTGTTTTCTTTTTCCTCTGAGGCTACAGATACAGTGCAGAATAGTAATGAGGCAAAATTCAGCATAAATTAAGGCAGTCATTTGCAGATAACTGCTTTGGTCTCTAATCAGCCAAAGAGTGTTTATTTTCAATAGATGAAATTGATTCTAGTCCATTCTCTGTAGATTCTATATGAGTCATTATCTGGTTTTGGTCTGGGTTTTTTAAGGCACATCTTGGTTTTAAACATAACTTCTCTTATGTCTAGCTTTGCTCTGTTCTGTTAAAGATATTTTGTGGATACCTAAGAATTGAGGGGAGCCTCTAAAATTGCAAAGGTCATGCATAAAACTTGTATGTGCTATCAATCCCTATTTAGCAAATATGAAAGACAGTGGTCAGGCATTGGAATCAACTGCCTAGGGAGGTGATAGAGTCTCTGTCCCTGGAGGTGTCCAAGAAATGTGAACAAGGCACTTTGGGACATGGTTTGATGGCCGTGGTGGTCTTAGGCTGATGGTTGGACTTGATGAGCTTTTAGGTCATTTCCAAGCAAAACAATGTCATGATTCTGTGCTAAGTACTCTGAGAAGGTTTGCAAATTTCATCTTAAATCCAGAATTACATTCAAATAAATTAAACTGTCTTGTATGCAAGACTTTAATCTGTTGCCACAAGATAAAAAACCTATGAATCATATCGTAGCACTCTAAACCTTTCCATGACAGACATCAGCAAAGACATAGTGACTACAATTGACAAAAACTCAGTTATTAAACTAGTTGGAAAGTTTTTGTTGCTTTTTGTTGTATACACTAACCAACTTATAGTTATTTGATGAATTAAATAACAATACAAATTCTACCAGTCAAGATTTTATTCTACAAGATTTATTTAAATTACCAACACTAAATTTCGCGTTAAAGAACTCATTCAGACTACAACAGACCTAGGGAATAGCAGAGAAGCAACCAAGTGCTCCCTGTCACTTTTAGTGAACTGTTCAATAAGTATTATTTTGTGGTTTTCTTCCAAGTCTGTATTCCCATTGTCAGAAAGGATATATGACTGGGCAGAAAGCGGTCTATGCTGGTAAAACTATGATAATGGGTCAGCATAACCATGACTTGTCTGTTCATTTTCAGATTCCAGTAATCATTATCTTGCATAATAGGAATTACATAATGGCAAAATTCAATCAAGTTAGAATAAAAAATGCCACATCAATCCACAGCGATATAGATTAAAACAATCCTGAGCAACAAAAAACCTTTAGTGGCAAAAATGTTTCAGTTGATTGAGAAGCTGCTGCCATGGAAAATGGAGTGCCTCTAGTAACAGCAGCCATAAAGTAAAAACTCTTTAAAAGTTCATTTTAGTTTAGAATGTACAGAAATATATTAAATAGATATGACACTTGTGACACTTTTCATTGAGATTACTACCTTGGTGCCAAATGATTTTGTTCATATTTTATAGTCTTAAAAATTACAAATGATCCAACACTATCAAAGCAGTAATCTCTATACTTGTTAACTTTATGTATTTAACAAAATTAAGGTGCTCTGTAACTTTGATTCAATAATGGTAGTACAGCTAATTAAATATATTTTGATCTATTAACAAGTGACTCAAATCATTATTCAGATTTTTGGTCACATTCCAATACATTACCTAATCAAGCCTGTAGGTACTACTAATTTGTTCAAACAAACAGCATTGTACATTCCCCTCGTTTAACTAAATATGTTAATGAAGTTGTTCTTGTTATCTTCAGCATTGAAAACAGACATGTCAAACTCTCTATTAGTTGAGTAAAATCCCTATAATCTTGCAACTTTGCCTCTTTATGGTCAGGTATATTCAAAACCTCCAGAGTAGCCAAATTAATTCCACTGTATAATAGTCACTGGTTTAAAATTTGACTTTCACCTCATTCCAATTCTCAGAACCAATTAGCACACTTTATGACACCATTTGGTACAGCTCCAAGTTTACAACCATATCACTGCACTTCATTATTACTTTATTTAAACAGTCTAACTTAGACCCTTGCCACTGTAAGGTGGTCTGCTATCAAGGTCTGGAAATATTACACCTATTAAACAGATGTCAACACTACAGATTTTTAATTAGCTGTTCCTATTTTGTAGCATTTGCTCAAGCTCCTGAGTACTGGAACCATTTGGTGCCAGACAGATATGATGTCCTTCAAATTGGACAAGAAGACCAAAGAGGTCATGAGAATGAAAATAATAAAAGGTCCCAGTAAGGTTTAAAAGGGGAATAGTTACAAGACACCTCAGGTAATAGCTTGAGAGTGTAAATGTGGCACAAAAATAGAGGTTTATAGTCCATCGCTATCCTTTAAGTTTGTCCTTGGCTTTCAAGCACACAGAAACCAAGAGAAGATTTTGATAAATACCTTGATCTTTTAACTTGCAATCTGATACTATGACAAAAATAAATAAGTACTTTAAATCCTTTTATTGAGATCCAAGAAAGTAGTCAGAAGAGCAGATTAAACATGCTGGAGAAGTCCTACACCTCACCTACCATTTCCTCAACCCAAAAGATTTGAGGGCAGTTTAAAGGACAGTTTAACATAAATCCATTTGCAGTTCTGGTTTAGCTAAGAGCCTGAAGCCTGGTGGGGTGGGTATCTACTTCTCATAACTCCCTGAACTCACAGAAAGCTTTCCCAACCACTTCACATCTCTCTCCCTATATCCAGCTTTCCAAAACAGTATAGCTCTGTGCTACTGGAAAAACAACCTGGGGACTGAGCAAGACATTTCTGGTAA
This sequence comes from Ramphastos sulfuratus, assembly GCA_013399055.1. Taxonomy (NCBI): domain Eukaryota; kingdom Metazoa; phylum Chordata; class Aves; order Piciformes; family Ramphastidae; genus Ramphastos; species Ramphastos sulfuratus. Next base: position 24,966 of record WBNM01020295.1, read on the forward strand.
ACAACCATCTCACTCTTGCTTTTTCTGCTTTAGCTTTGTCAGCCCAAAAAGGCTCTCCATGATAACTTCTGTTGCAACGTTTCAGACCAGTTTATAATCATGTCCAGAAAATAAAGTCTTAAGTTTGCCCTTTGGAAAAGAAATTTAATAAACAATTTTGTTGAGCTACATCAATGTGAAAGATATGAAATATTGCATTAAGAAGCTGAAATGAAGTATTTCCATTTTCCCCATGTATTTCCTACCAACTGTACTTCTCAGTTTGCATTTTAAGGAGAAAATATATCGACATATACAAAGGATCTGGAAATACAGCAGTTGTGCTTCTCAAACAGCAAAAATTATAGGTGCCTAAGGGAAATTAAGCTAATTATTAGTGTGTAGCTGGATAGAAGTCTGGATAATGAATGACAAAGGTACTAAAAGCCTGATTCTTGACCCATTGTTAAGGCAGCCAAGATGAAAATATTTTTAAGCTGAGAATAGTCAGAATTGTATATATATGTGTGTGTGTACTGCTGACTGCAAAAAAGGCTGTAAGATGGCATTTGTTGTTTTTTTTGGTGGGTTGGTTGGCTTTTTTTTTTTTNTTGGGGGGTTTGTTGGTTTTTTTTTTTTTTTTTTTTTTTTTGTGACACTCAAGGAACCTACTTACATACACTATTAGAATCTATAGAATCTAAAATCTATTAGAATCTAAAATATTAAATACATTTACCAATGCCACACCCCCCCCCCACTACTTTATTTTTGTTAAGTCCTCCTTTTTTTAGAAATATGTAAGCAATAACAAAATACTTTACTTCTGTGATTCTTTCATCTCAGGGAAAAGCCAGTTTGACTTTACTCATGCAACATCATGAGAAAGTAAAAAGCAGTGGTCATCACTTATTCCTGCAGTCTCATACCATGATGCAGGCAAAATGAGGAGGACTCTGCCATACATGGTCTTTCATCTTTTAAAGATAGAAAGTGTAAGTAGTGATTGAGCTTAATGAAATTCCCAAATTCCTGTAAGGGTCATGTTCTTTCTAAGGCACCATTCAGTCACAGGATGTAGCCCAGCAGCACCTGAATGGCAATCCATGCACTCTGACCAATGAACAAGAGCTGCTACGACAGCAAGATCAGCGCTGAGGAGAGGAGAGGCAATTGCACCATGTAACGAGACTCTATCTTTGTGGCCTTTTAAAGGCAAGTGCCAGGATGAAGACAACATCCTTCTCTAAGGTGATGAAACATTAGTTCTTTTCCCTGCAGAGAGTGCAAATTGTAGCTGAGGAAGAGATAAATGAACTCAAAATAGGCAAGATTCACTACCATAAAGGTCTTGTGAAGTTCCTAACTCCCATGAGGAGTTTCAAATTACTTTTTCAGAGTTTTATTCTTCAGATTAAAATTCAAGAGCATGTAAATTTTGGAAGGGACTACACAGTCTTACTGAATATGTTTCAAAGAACTAGCACAATACAGCTAAGCTTTTAAAGACATCGAGATCCACAAAAGCTGAAACTTTTATTTTTACTCTATTTTCTGAAGTCAGTATGAATGCTCTGAGTCTTTGCACACTGCTTTCTTTGCCTTTCAATTTCTCCTTACAAAAGGTTTTGTAACTTAGTGATACATTTCCATCAAACTTGAACATGATTAAGATTTTTCAAGAGAATCAAATATCTATAGCTGTTGTGAAAGAAAGGTACTCTGAAAGAGTCAGTGACAAGACCTTTTCCTGCTGGAGGAGAAATCTTGATGTGTGACTTTCCATTCTCTCTGACCAGATAATCCCAATGAATGCAACTTGATACAATTACAAACTGGAGCAAAAATTGAAAATTGAAATGAGTTTACTGTGAGACACAGATGCATTGGAATGTTTGTAATTTCAAGTAGAACTCTTTTTTCCCTTATCTAAGGGACTTTGATTTTTATACTGAAGATCCGATATTGACCTTTCCTCTACAGGTAAACTATGCAAGTTGCCTTCCTATATATGTTGTTTTACTTTGCTATATCACGTAGCTATGTTGAAGTTTCAAAGGCATTAAAAATCCAGAAGATAATTATTTCTCAAAATTGTAAGCATTAAAACCTATGAAACATATATATATATATATGTATTTTACTTTCTTAAGGAAAAAACTAAATAGGTCACACAAATTGTAATTGCCTACATATAGTTGCAAAGATTTCCAAAAAGCACACTATGGCAAAGTAGCAACTTGATTGCTAGCTTTGTGGAATATGAAGAAATAGGAACAGAATCGTTATTTTAACTGAAACAGACCTAAAGACATGTGCTTGTCACCTGGTGACAAAACAGAATGTTCAATGACTGTAGAGTATGCCTTGACAAGGGAAATATTTCTGACAAATCTCATCCTTTCTTTTACTTGGAGATATGGTTACCACAGAATACAGAATAATTGAGGCTGGAATAGACTTCTGAGATCATTAAGCCCAGCCTATGGCCTAACACCACTACGTGGACTAGACCATGATACTAAGTGTGACATCCAAGCTTTCCTTAAACACATCCAGGGACAGTGACTCCACCTCCCTTGGCAATCCATTCCAGTGCCGAATTACCCTTTCCATCAGGAAGTGCTTCCTATCATCCAGCCTAGCCCTCCCCTGGCACAGCTCCAGGCCATACCCTCTTGTCTTTCCACAAGTTGCCTGGGAGCAGAGCCCAATCCACACATTACTACACCTTCCCTTCAGGTAGTTGCAGAGTGTGATAAGGTCCCCCCTGAGCCTCCTGTTCTTCAAGCTAACCAACCCCAGCTCCCTCAGCCTCTCCTCATCAGACTTCCCCTCCAGTCCCTTCCCTAGTCTCATTGCTCTCCTCTGGCCCCGCTCCAGCCCCTCAATATCTCTCTTGCAGTGAGTGGCCCAGAGCTGCACACAGTGCTTGAGGTGAGGCCTTCTCAGTGCCAGTACAGGGCACAATGACAGCCTTGGTGCTGCTGGCCACGCTGTTCCTGATACAGGCGAAGATGCCATGGCCTTCCCTGCCAGTTGGGCTCACTGCTGGCTCATGTTCAGCCAGTGATTGTTACACAATCAAGCACACACCAGCAGTCCAACTGCAGAACTCCACACAGACTTCATTTTTTTTTTTTTCTAATGTCTCGTGTGTCCATCCTATCTCTCTGTTTCATTTCCTAGAAATACATTGACAGTACACTGCATCCATTCTGTCAGGAAAATTGGAACACATAAAACAGGCAAAAATCAGGTCAACTGCAAATTTTTGATTGAAAAGTATGTAATGTGAAATCGGCAAGGCAGCAGTGGGGAAAGCTATGGGGAGAGTCAGGAAGTAGGGCAGCAAAGAAAGTGTGTGCACCTCCTATGGATGGTAAAAGGGTCAGGTAGCATACAAAGTGGGTATAAAAAGATCAAACGGTAAAAAGCAATTAACCCCTTGGCATTGGGAATTGGGATTTCCTGACACCAACTGCTAATGTTGGCCTTAAGGGGTTGTAGGATCAAATAATAATAAGCCAAGTTCTGAAATAAAAGCTACCATTTTAGGGAGTGAGGAAGGCATTTCAAGTACATTCTGGGCTGACGGACTAGTTTGGTACAAATGGAAGGGCACAGAGGAGAAATACTCTGAAAGATAAATGGTAAAAATAGTTTTCTAGATTTAGACTCAAATAGATTTCTTTAAACCTTCTCTTTTTCTTTCTGATTTAAACATACAGTTTTGCCCTGTATATCTGTGATCTGTGACCTCACCCAGCTCTTCTCTGATACATGGAGAGATTTAGCCTCCATTTTCTGAGCAAGTTCCTGCTCATTTTGTGAATAGTGTCTGAACATTGTCTAGATTAGCTGTGGGTGGTTTTCTTAATTGCCTTAAACATGATGGTTCTTTTACTTTCCTTCCACACAGCAAGGAGGAAGGGAAAAAAAGGCAGGAAAAAAAGGCCAAAGTGACAGCATAGAAATTCTTTAACAAAATCACCGACATTTAATAATCAGCCAGTCTGAAAAATGACATGATTCTGATAGCCATATGCCTGCATTTACAGCAAAGGGGCTCCTGCTTTCTCTTTCAAAAGGCAAGTTTTTCCATCGTGCCTCAGAACCTACACTCATTAACCGATACTATACTGTTTAGATATTTGCTAATTTATACCTTTAGATTACTGCAGAAAAATGAAACATTTTGTGTATAATAACTACAACATGTCATGCAGCTTTAAATCCAAAAGCAACACCTAATATCCCTTCTTGCTAAGTGGCCTCAAAATCTAGAGAGATTGGAACTGGAAAGTTATGACGTGCTTCTCCAGAACTCTGATCCCAAAATGAATCCCAGAAGAACCATGCTTGGCACCAGCTTCCTCTGCCAAAGGTAGTACCCAGCCAGCATTTTGCATTCTTTTTATATGCTCTACAAAAACATTCTCTCAATGAAATATCATATCCAGTTCTTTACTGTACTCTTTCTATTCCTCAGAATTCTTATAAAGAACTCTTAAATAACTTGTTTCCTGCTAGGTTAAAACCTGAGATAAAAATGAGTGTTTTAGACTATATTAAAGAGTGTAAGGATTATTATCACTTATTAAGGACCTTACCACTCTATTTGCATTCTTCTCCAAAACTTATTTCAGAAGTTCCAAGTTAGGAAATCTTGACTTCCTATGGCCTGAGAATAGAGTGTGATTTCTTTCAGAATCAAATACCATTAGAATATAGGCTCCCCCTTAGTGCAGACTTCAGTTAACACTTTTGAATTCAACAACATCCTAGGAAGTGGGGAAAGAAAACCAAAAAAATGGACGAGATTTTGCATTGAAGGATCAAATTAAGCTTAAAATATGTGAGACATTTTACAATTTGCAAAGCTTATTTGAAGCTCCTCCACATAGCTCAGAGCCATACTATGTGAGAGGCTGCATGAAACTAAGCCTCATTTCTTTGAAGTTTGTATTTTTCATTTAGATTATGTATGTGTACTGATATACAATGCAAAAGAGCTTCTCAATGAATGTTTTAGTTTCAGGCTACATTGTTGTAGTAAAATGCATCAACATAACCATTGGTCGAAGCGTAGTTGTCTGTTCTTCTACCACAACTGTAGGGGCAGACAGTAGCCAACATGACTGTGTATGGACCAAATGAATGTATGTACAAACCTGACCACAGAGCTGCATCTCAGTGTGAGGCATTTCAGATGCTAGTTGGGAAATATCCATGCAGGAAACTTACCTTTGCTTTGTTTTCTGTTGGTTTGTGAGCCAGTGGCTTCATGAGTGAAAATAATAGCTTTCATGGTGACTGTACTCATGGGTATGAATGAAAAGACAAGCTACCATGAACTGTTTTCTCCCCATATTGCTCTCTGTCTTCTCTCTTCTTGTATCAGATTACCTTAAGAAGACTCTAGTGATTGTAACAGCATCATACTCACATTTCAATTGCCATGCTTTTCTTTGTCCTCAGAGGTATTTTGACAGCTATTGGACCACTCATGGTCTGTTCATACCGGGATCTCCAGTTTGATTCTCTTTACAAATTGCTGTTATGAAGACAAAGCTGCCTAGCATTTGCAACAGACTAAGACCATGTAAGAAACGCATCACGTCTCAGTCAAGGGGCAAAAATTTCTACCTATGCCTCAGAAATACAGAAGGTTAGGGGCTGGAAGGGATCTCAAAAGATCATCTAGTCCAACTCCCCTGAAGCACAGGATCACCTAGACCAGATCCCACAGGAACACATCCAAGTGGTTCTTGAATATCTCCAGAGAGGGAGACTCCACAATCCCCATGAGCAGCTGTTCCAGTGTCCTGTCACTCTCACTGTGGAAAAAATTCTCCCTTATGTTTCTATGGACCTTCCTATGCCTCAACATCCACCCATTACCCCTTGCCCTGTCGTTGGGCATCACTGACCAGAGCCTGGCTCCATCTTCCTGGCACTTACTTTTACATATTTATAACCGTGAATGAGGTCACCCCTCAGGCTTCTTCTCTGCAAGCTAAAGAGCCCCAGCTCCCTCAGGCTCTCCTCATAAGGAGGAGACTTAGGAGGAGACATATGGTGGTGACTGCTTAAAAAGGTTCACTCAAATTGCTAGGACATCATGAGCATGCACTTGTGGAAAAGAGTTGAAAAAACAAAGAGGGAACAGACAAGATTAGCTTCCCATGCTTGGTCTTAAACTGGCTTTTGAACTTCTATGACTTTGTATATATATCTATATCTATCTCTATATATTCCTGAACTGGTAAACATGTTTACTGCTATAAATCACTCTCAATTTTTAGATCTAGTGCATACATTCTTTTCATCACAGCTAATTTTTCTCTCTCTTTGCCAAAAGCTCTTCATTCCATGGCTTGTAACAGTTTACAACTGCTTCATCTGTTCAGGGTTGTGGAAAATTAGAAGTCATGTTGTTCTTGCAAAATATTTGTCATGTGTAATCTGAAATATGTCATCACAAAATAAAGAAAACATATTACCAGTTTCTAATGTGATACTATTACCAATTCTGAAGTTTTATTCTAGAATTAATAAACCTGTAATTGAACAGCAGAATTTGCCAGGGATCAATTAGGAAACATTGTACAAATACACATCACATTATTCTAATTTCATGTAATATTTTCCAAGTTATGTTGGTATTTCTACAGAGAATTCAGGAGGAAAAAAAGAACATCTGAATGTATCTGTGTCAAAATATATTTTGCTTTTATGTGTATTCTGTAAAAAGGATTTTCCCCACATAGCTGTCCTCATATTCCTGTAAAATGAAAGCTATAATTATAGAGAACCTTCCCTTCTCCCTGAAGGACAGAAATTACAGCAGGATACAGTCTGAAAACCAGCGAAATGCTTGTTTAAAACTCTGTGAGTGCTTTGCAAGTGAGGTATTTTTCAGCTGGGGCTCTTCTTTTAACCCCACAGAACAATGGCTCATATAAATGCAAAACAGATCTGAGAAACAGGCAGCGTGGTTTCCCCGATCTAACACTATTAACCATCTGACCCAGCCTTGGCAGGATGCATCTCCAGAATGTCACCACTCCCTCTGACACAGTCCAAGGACCAGGGAACGCATTGTGATAGATAAAGGAGCAAAACAGAAACTGTATAATAAAGTCCCCCATGCTCCTAGGCAAAGAACTATATTGCAGTGAGACTTTTGAAGCATTTTTTCCCTGTTTTACACAGCCTGCTTTTTACATAAAGGAATCAGGAGGACAAAGTCCTCATGCACACACACACAAACCTTTAAAAAGCTGTGTGAAAAGCTTTACAACTTCTAGAAAAAGGCTTCCTGCGGTCCTTTGAGAAGGAAAACAATGCTTTTAAGTGCTATACTTTTATTCTTTTCAGCTGGTAGATATAATCCAGGTTTGATGAGGAACATCCCCCCCATGCACTACCTTTGCTAGGAAAGTTTAGATAAATTTATCTCCCTGATAGCATCATAAGCGGTGGGCAGGAAAATGTGTCATCACCTCACCACTGTGCAATGAATGTCCTCAAGTCTGCAGATGTGAGGACAGCACGAAACAAAGACACTTTAGACAAGCTTATTAACAACTAGTAGTTTAATTGTACAGAAATCACACAAGCTGCTTACACATGAAAAAAGGCTTATGCAGATGCTTATAAGGGTGGGATTACACAATTTACTCACATCCCCAGCAAGGATATTTTTTTCAGTTAGCATCTAAAGTACCAGAATTTAATCTTCAATCTCAAAAAAATCAAGGAATTTTCTTGCAAGGACACAACTTTTCAGTCTGATTTTAGTTTCTCTAAATCCTTCCATTCGTGTCAGTGGAAGCTTCTCCTTGGACGTGAAGATACAGTAGAAGACATCTCACTCTAAAGAGGTAGATATATTTCAACAGTACTTGCAGCTAATCATGTTGGACACTGTATTGCACATGCCAGATCTCACTTGCAAAATCCTGATTATGGTCTGTGACAGCACAGCATTGTGAGAGGTACTGAAAATATTTACTCACTTCTTTCTGGCCAGGTCAGACAGGCTGAATTCAAGTGAACACCTAACCAGAGAGGAAGGCATGGGGGCTACTGCATCCTGTAGTCAATAATCTGGCACAACTCCTTTCTGTAGGCTTCTACAGAGCTCAAACAGATTAAGGTAAGAGTTTAACAAAATATTTCAAACCTGTGAACCTTATGTTTGTGTAAATTTAAACTATGACTAATTATGGGTTTTTTAGATCTTTTTTTCAAATGGGTGTTAAACTATGCTTGAAGTTTATCTTACAGGGAGGCAATTATGGTTCTTAACTCTTGCCACCCATTACAGGATGTCTTCTGCACAAGTATTTCATATGAGCACAAGCCTGCTGATTTTGCTGAAATAACATACATAAGCCTTTTAAAATTTTAACTTTCATTTACTTCCTCAGAGCTTTGAAATATGCCCCCACTATTTAGCTTGCCTTTCAGCAGAAGTATCAGGGAGGTTTTGCTTTATTGTTCTCTATAAGAACCATGAAATACCTTGTGAGGGTTTTCTTTGGTTAAAGACCCATATCTACAAGAGGCCAATGAAAAATTATGAAAGTTATTTGGGAAAAAAAATAGCTGCTTGATCTCTGCCACTGGCATGCCATTGGCCTGCTACTGGCATGCATGTTATTGCATGCACATGATTTAACACAACTTCAAGGCAGAGCAGGAAATCAGAGAAGATGACAGATTAAGAGTTTTTTTTAAATTGTGTGCAAATTCAATGCTGTTTTCCAAAGAAACCAAATGAACTTCACATGCTAGCTCCAGTAATGTAAGTTTAAAATCAAAGATTATTGACATATGGAAATACATCACATCAAGGGATAGCTACGTTATTTTAAATGTGATTATTTCAAACTTGTATTCCCACCTTGTATCATGGAAGTTACCCACCAACTGAGTAATCTTTAAGACTCAATTCCAGTTCTAGCTCTAAGGGAGGCATTTCTCAAGACATTTTCTTAACTTATTAAGGTAAATATGATGTATGGCATTAATCTAGCAGGACACTGAATTATTTTAGGCATGCAGGAAATGAAAGTCAATTTCCAAATCTATCAAAAATGCATGCAGGCTAAAACTTGCACAAAACTCACCTTGGAGAAGGCTGAAAATCAGTTACTCATCTTATCTGGGAAGAGAAAATGCAATTTGCATCAATTATTAGAATATTTTCCTGAAAAATCTACAGAAAGAAGCAAAGCACACCACTTTAAACATTTCTAAAGCACAGGTATAATTCCTAGAGAAACATTGAGTTGGGTGACATTTTAATATTCACATTGTTATTTAGAGCATTCTGGAATTAATCCTGCATAATAAAGTGGAAAGGGTCTGCAAGCAATTAATTTTGATCTGTAATAAACATATATCACATAGTGGGATGGTAGTGGGAATTAATCTTCACACACCACTTCCCTAGTATTTATTTATTAATTTATTTCCAAAACTTTTAAAGTCTGTCTCTAAGTCTGGACCTCTTTTGGAAATTCTAAAATCGTGAACGTGGCAACTGAATCGACTTTACCCTTGTGCTCCTACTGTAGCACAGATGCAGGAGACTCCTCAGATACAGACAATGTTTCAGAGTTTACTAGAAAAAATGCAACACAGTTGCAACTAAACATCTTTTAATACTTTCTGCCCATTTTCTCACAATAAATAAATGGGAGAAAAAAATTCCTTCATGCCTGTTTTCAGCCTAGAAGTAATTTGTAGCCATAAATCTATGCTGACAAAAATTTGTCAGCCATAAGTCTGACAAAAATGAGATAAAATAATTAAAAAAAAAATATTACCATAGTGATAGTGAGGAAGGATATGGGCTTTTGATAAAACAGTGGTAATAAGCTACATTGTATTCATTATGTATGTGTGCCTTGTGCATAGGTTTTCTATATTTACCAATCCACTGAGTGGTTCCTACACTCTCCTGTTCCACTGTGCAAAGAGTAGTGTGGTCTCACTGAATTCTTACCCAAATGACCTTCATACATAGGCATGTGTCAGGCAGCTGTGAAGCTCCATAATATTCATTTCTAAACATAAACTCTGTCAGTTTTGGCTGTTCTCTAAATAAATATCTATATACATTTTAGAAGTCCTTGTAGTGGTTAAAGATATAATATTATTAAAGATACACTTAAGAATCCAGGCATCTTCTTTCCTTTTTCTCATCCTACCACACCTGTATTTGGGCTACCCAAACCCAAAGTCCTCCTTAAAATTTCCAGTCCATATCTGTCTTTTCACAGAGAAGAGTTTGGCCACAACAATCTCATGCAGCATGGCAAGCTTTGGACAGATTGGCTGGAGAGCAGCTGGGCAGAGAGGCACCTGGGGATACTGGTTGACAGCTGACTAAACATGAGCCAGCAGTGTGCCCAGGTTGCCAAGAAGGCCAATGGCATCCTGGCATGTATCAGGAATAGTGTGGCCAGCAGAACCAAGGAAGTCCTTCTGCCCCTGTACTCAGCACTGGTTAGGCCACACCTCAATTCCTGTGTCTAGTTCTGAGCCCTTCAATTTAAG
>WBNM01020297.1:0-19134 GCA_013399055.1 Ramphastos sulfuratus
GGGCGGGCGGTGGGTGGGTGGGGAGGACTCTTATCCTGATACGGCGCCTTCCTCCCCAGTGAGGGTTTGGAAAATATGAGCAGGCAGGGCTGGCTCTGGAGCCGCAGCGCCTCAGTGACACAAAGCCAGTAGAATCCCGGCCGAGAGGACGGGCGGGCAGCCGGTCTCCAGGCAGAAAAGCGGCGGTACCCCCGCAGCAGCGACGTGTCCCGTTCCTGGCCGGCCGCGCAGGCAGGAGCGGGCCCGGCGGGGGATTTCAGGTCCGTGCAAACGGACGAGCGGCGCTGGCTGCTTCACATCCCCGGCCACCCTCCGCGCTGCCAGCCTGCCCCGCTCACAGGATCACAGGATGTTAGGGGTTGGAAGGGACCCAAAGAGATCATCGAGATCATCTGCTCCCTGCCTGCCAGAGCGGACTCCCATAGCAGCCTGGGCATGTACAGCATGTGCCGTGCACATGTCACAGGCGTACAGATCTTCGTGCATGCACAAACATGTGCAACCACGAGCAGCAGGAACAGAGCATGACACATGGGTACCAGTCCCACACCTACTCTGCTGGCAGAGCACCAGTAACGAGAGAGTCATGGAAGGTGCCAGAACAGCTTTTTCTGTCCTTGCTACTACAGTTTTATAGCAAGGCAGAACTAGGACCCAAGTAGTCCTTTCCTTTTATCCCTGCCTTCATCTCCAGAGGACTCCTGGAAGCTTGCTACTACAGGCACTTGAGCCCTGTGACAGTGAGTCCCAGAGCAGAGATCAGGAGAGTTTTCAAGGAGGTCACAACCCTGACACAAAATTAATTTTTATTCAACATCTTTATTACTATTTGAGGTCACTCAAAACCACTGCTCTGTAAATGGGGTAATAACAAGTTAGCAAGCTGCTGCCTTGCACCATCTGCCAGCATGACAAGAACTTGTGCTATTGATAGCCTGGACTAGGGCTACCCCTGTGCCCACACATGCAGGCCCCATGTCATGCACAACACCTCAGCCACACAGCTCACTAGTTGCAGGAAAAGCTTTTCCTCCAGCAGCTCAGCAGCAGACCTGTTTTGCAGAGAAGCACAGCACAAACCCTTGCACAGAACTAAACTCACTTGCATTGACACACAGTTGCTTGGCTAGATTCTTCTGCCCTAAGTGCTCCAGGGTGGGCAACTGTCTGAGTAAAGCCACAAGCTCTACTCAAGTGTTCATGCTCTGCTCCTGCTTCTGCTTCCTTGGTTTTCACCCAGCCCTTGCTCATCTGCACCTCAGGCTCACAAAAGATGTCCACATTTACACAACTCTGGTGATACTTTCCAGCCAGAGGTACTGAGCACCTCAGCCAACTTCCACAAGGACATTACAGAATACAGGACAAGGAGAAGTTCCTCCTTGCCAGGGCGACCCCACCCCTGCCCAACTATTTATGTTCTATTTCTTCTCGTGGTCCAGAATTCTCCACCTCCCTTCATGCTCTCCAACAACATGGCCTCTGCATCCACCCCGACGGACAGGGAATCACTGTCAGACTCATCCTGCCTTCTCCGCAGCGCACCGCAAGGTGAGCACTGTGCTGGAGGCTGGCTGCCTCTGTTTGCTCTTCTCCCTCTCTCCAAAGTCGCAGTCGTTAAACATTCCTGCTACTGCCCGCCGCAGGCAGATGGCTGCGGAGGAACGCATGCAGACGGGCAGCTCCCTCCACCCTCGCGAGCACTCACGCATCCTTTTGCTGCGTGGGCAGCAGGACGACGACAGGGCAGGGGAGAAAGAAAGGCCCCTTGCTGGTGAAGGCGATTGTTCAGTACGCACAAGCCGGCCTCAGGCCACCTCCGACCCGCAGCCTGGGACACACCGGCTTGAGCGGGAGCCTGCCGGCATCTTCTGCCTGCCGCCGGCGCGGGGCTGCCCGGGGTCCCGGCACAGAGTTGGGCCGCGGATCCGCTCCAGGCCCGGCCGGGGACAGCCGCAGCGTAACGCAGCCAGCTGCTGGCCCGCCCGGCCGGGCTGCCGAGAACTGGTGGCACGGGGCGGGACCCGACCGGGCGGGGCCGGCTCTGGCGGTCGGCGGCGCCCCCTGGCGGGAGCGGGCAGCACAACTTCTCCCGGGAGGAGGTCGGGAGGGGCCGGCAGGCAGCTCGGGAAGCCACAGCCGCAGGCGAACGGGGCCCGCCGTCTACGGGGGCCCGCTGCCGCGATGCGGGGGTACAGGTGGGAGAGCGGGTTTGTTCTCATCGCAGCCAGGGTTTCCTCCTGTACATGCGGTGCTGAGATTCAGCTGCAGAGCCGAGAAGCTCTGGAAAACAGGTCGTTGCCCGATTGTATTTACCCCATTTTCTCTCTCAGATGCCGCAGAGGAGATACAGCTACCTCCAGGGCATGACGGAATAGCAGCACGTGCCTGCCAGAAGGGGATGTTTTAATTAACAAGAAAAGGAGAAACTGTGGCTCCAGTGAAAAATGCCAAAATGGAGCTTTAATATCCAGGCACACAAGTGAGGAAATAGATTTCCACAGCCTGTAAATGCATCCTCATCCCTGTGCTGGACTATGAAGAGCTAAACACACGCTCCATCCCCACCGGTGCAATGCCTCACAGCATTACAGGCACTAAGTCACACACCAAGAACCAGGCATCAGAGTCTTCTCCTGGGTGGAAGGCAATGCAGGATCGATGCATGTCCAACAGCAAAGGCTGGCAGAGCCAGAATACCAAACACAGGGGTTGGCCTGGCCACAGGCAATGATGTCAGCCTGGAGCTGAGGTGCTTGGCCAGAACAGAGTCAGGAACCAGGTTCGGATGGATAGAGATGAATGGCGTCTGCCAAAGTCCCGCTGGCTCTCTACCAGTGTGACTAGGCAGGGCAAGGAAGAGTGAGGGGCAGTGTGGTGAGGCTGAAGCGGACTAGCTCCTGGCCCCACTACATAGGAGATGCATAACAGAAGGAAAACCTTCTTAAGGAGGGGCTTGGGAATCTCTCCCCTCTGCCACTGCCCCTTCCTCCTTCAAATACAAACTCTTTCCCAGTTTGAGCAAGTTTGCTGTACTTGACAACACCAAGGCACAACTATTCCAGGAAGAAAGAAGACAACAAATTACAATTTGTTAAGGTATAGTACTGCAATTGTTTGCCACTTCTGGTGCACACACCATGCACCAGGCTGAAGCACAGTTTTCTTGGTCAAAGCAAAAGTCAGCGAGAAGGTGAAGGAACATGGAACAGCAGCTCTTCCTTTACTGCCTCTCAACCATACAGCAGTCACACCACCAGTCTGGTCTTTGCAGAAATGAGAAAGACCAGCCTGGTGCTGGCTTCCCAGGCTAACAGAGACAAGAGGGGACAGAAAGCAGGAGAGACTCTTGGGGTAAGCTGGCAGACTCAGGGACAGTAGGTGTCCAAGACTCACTTTCATAGCTGCAGAATGCAGAAAAGACCGAGCTAAAGACCATACCAGCTGAATTACTTCACTCAGTCCCTAACAGTCTTGTCATATTTCCCCGATTCTGCCCTCTAACCACTGCCTTCATCCTTGTTATGAGAAGCTTTACGAGCTTCCTCATCCTGTGACAGCCACATCTGTGTCCAAGCTGGAAATGGGAAGAGGCAGGATGAAAGGGAAAAAGAAGTTCTAGAAGCCAATGAAATGCAACTGTGAACATAGTTCCCATGGTAACAGCAGGATCCAGGAGAAGAAAAGGGAATGCAAATTGGATTATCAAGAGGACAAACAGGGAAGGAGGAATGAAACAGTGGCACTCGCCAGCCCAGTCAGGCCGCTCAAACACCACCTGTGCTGTGTGCCCAAGTCCTCTCTCCTCACCTTAACACCTGCCTTGTGCAACAGTTCACTCTGATCCAGAGTCACCCAGTGAGGTCAGGTCCACACAGCACAACAGGGCTCATGGAGGTCACTAAGGGAGTCCTGCTGCCACCACTCCCAGCCCATAAACTTTCTCCCAGATGTAGCAGTCTCCTTAGCATTGATGCAATCTATTACTTTCACTCTCTGACATCTTAACCATCAATGAGGAGGCTTTAAAATGCCCTGAACATAAAAATATCAGGGAAGTAACTCATGAGACCCAAGATTTATGCTCCTCCACCCACAGGGGAAATGGAGTACTCCTCTTCTAGCAAGGACTTACACTTTGCGGAGTGAATGCCATGAAATCAAGGTGGCTTTAAATAAAGTCTGGAGAAACGCTGCAGGTTCTATCAGATAGATTTAAACCAGCACATCCAACAGCAGCGGGATCCCCAGGCTTGGAAACAATCTTCCTAGTCTGAGAAAGAATCTCAGCTGCTCTCCAAGTCAGGCTTTCCCTGCATGGTTTAGGTTGCTCGCTGCACACTCTTCCTGATGGGGCTTCCCAGCCTGGAAAGGGTTAACCCTCAAAAGCGCCTTCCGGTTTTTTTCTACTTCTTTTCTGCTCTGTTTTATTTCGTCAAAGACAGATCAGCTGCCTGCATCTGGCTTGACCTCCCAGCAGAGCCCACAGCCTCTGCAGCACAGATTGCCTGTGTACAGGGTGGGGGGGGGGGGGGGGGGGGGAGCACGGGAGGGACAGAGATGTGCTGTGCTGGAGCCCTTTTGGAGGTAGGCATGAATATTTCATGACAGGGAGACGATGCTTCAGCAGCATCATGCAGATGGGGATCCGCAGTGTGCTGCCAGGGACACAAAAGGACAGACCCCAGGTCAGCACTCTCCACTCCCAGGGACCCCACCAAGAAGTATCCCAAGGGTAAAGGGCCCTCCTCCTCCCACGTTTTCTCTGCAGGGCCAACGGGGTGAGCAGACACAGGTGGTGTCTACAGCTCCAGCGTGAGTCTGCCACTCTCCACCTGACAGCATTATCCCAGCAGAGAAAGCTGCAGATCAGCCCTTATTTGGGGAGAGGCCAAGGGACATCTCTGTCAGTCCCTTGGATATCCCTAGTACCATAATACTGTCAGAACATTGTGCCAGACCCAGAATAAAAGGTGTCACCAGACAGCCATTCATAATTGGCCATTCAGGTTTCAAGAAAGGCACAACATTCAAACTGGAACCAGCAAAGACTTCCCTAGGGGCTGGACTGCATTTGGCACAAACTGCAGTGAAATCCTTTGATTCAGGCACTCAATACAACTCCATCCATTCTGAAGGAGAGCAAGGTTTGAGATCCCTGCTTGGACTCTTTGAAATCTGTGGAGTGGGGCCTGCCCAAGAGTCTCTGAAAGTCTGTCATAAAAGGAGCAGTGGTGCCTCTAAAGCCCATGTAGAGGGCAGAAAGAAAGTAGACTGAACAGATGATGCAGGACTGCCTACAGCAAGGCTAAGCTCCTCTCTGAAACTCTTAAGCAGGATCTAGCAGCAAAATTACCAGAGGTATAGCACCAAAGTGTACTCCTATTGTCAGTCCTGCACAGAAGAAAGAACCAGTGGTCCTGCTTCAAGTCCCCCAAATCCCAGCCACACAGCAATGATGGCCACAGGAGGAAGGAGCAAGATTTCAGCAAGAAGAGCTTGTGGAGGACCATGGCTCTGGAATTTGAGACAAAGCTGCTACATTTTTCTTGGACATGAGTTTGAGTGGGAGGTGTTTGTTACTGCCAATACATTTCTCCTTGTATTCAGCTCTTGCATATGAGGTTGAACCATTAGGTGTTGACAGTGCATCTGTTGAGATTGGCTCTAGAAACCAAATGTTCTTGAAAATAAAGAGGGAAACATGCTGTGCTTGCCCTTCATCTTCCCAGCCACCCAGCTCCTAGTACCACAGAGAAAAGCCATGTGGAGCCACCCACGTGCACACGGATGGCCCAGAAGTGAAAGGGCAGCATGACAATGTCAGGCTTGTTTCTACTGACAATATAAGACTTGAAGGAAAGGCCCCAGAAAAGATCTGGGAGCAGGGCTCTTTCCAACATTTCAGAGTCCT
This sequence comes from Ramphastos sulfuratus, assembly GCA_013399055.1. NCBI lineage: Eukaryota > Metazoa > Chordata > Aves > Piciformes > Ramphastidae > Ramphastos > Ramphastos sulfuratus. The sequence continues at coordinate 5,915 of WBNM01020297.1, forward strand.
CTTCCTGTTTCCTTTTTACTTATGCATTTCTGTCCTACCTCCATGGCAGCTACCTTGAACTTAGAGCAGATACTGAGCCTGCTGCTTCAGAAAGATCCTGTGCCCAGCAGATAGCATCACAGCCACCACAGACTGCAAGTGTTGCAAGAGGACATCCTTGCAAATGGAGGAAGTTCATCTTCCTCCAAGGTCACCAAATTATTTCGTCAGAGAAAGAAAAATACTAAAAGGACAATGCAGCCTCCCTACTTGACTCCCTTTAATTACTAACCATCTGGATTTGAGAAGAGCTGTCAACCAATGTAGAGCATTTGGCAAGCTTCCTCAGTTGCTGCTCTCCTAATCTGAGTTCTTCTTGGAGACACTTTAAGCCCTGAGGTGCCAAAAGGGAATGAAGAGCAAAAGAGAGAGTGCACAGGTGAAGTCAAAGAGCAAGGAAAAAGTATGACCCAGCAGACAGATAAATTCCCCCATTCCACTTCCAGGTCAGGGAGCAAATTGAAAATGCTTCTGGCCACCTCATAGCCAGGAAACCTCCTCCCCAGCCAGACATGCAGGAGGAACTGCAATATCTCAAGCCCTGTATTTCAAACAAGTCACTACAAATCCTCAACATTTTCCAGAAGTTGGGCTGTCCAGTTCAGCATCCTGACCAAATTCCAACTTAGCCAATGACTTTTTATCCTCCCAAACTCCCTCCTACACTTCAATTATTTCTTTGTCCCAACCACATGTGACAACACTGTGCCTGCAGTTACCTCTACTGCACCAGCAGAGTTTTCTTCCACCAGGACAGATATGGGTAATCCTACAAAAAAGTTCACTGTGCACTGTGGACAACAGCTGTGATACTGTTCCAGCTCTGTCCTGGCTCTGCCCAGCACCACGCTGCTCAAATCGAGGGGTGCTGTTCTCCCGAGACACCCGTGGGTGCAAAGGGGGCGTTCTACCCGCTCTGGGACGGAGTGCGGAGGCACGCTAACCGTTCTGCCCTGCATGCAGCCTGCCAGCTAACCGTTCTGCCCTGCAGGGTGCCAGGCTGCCTTGCTTTTCAAGCCAGGCAACTCAAGTCCCTCAGGCATGCTCTACCAGCACAAGCCCTGTTTTGGTCTTTTCAGAGAGGCGGCAGCAGCACTGGCAGAGGAACTGGGCAGCAGAAGCCAGGCTGCAGCATTCTCGTCAGTTCTACCTGCCTCATTAACATTCAGCACATGGCTCCAGCAGCTTTTAGATTACTCCTTCCTGACTCTGGGACGTCGTGCCTAAGTCAGAGGTTTGCATGTTTGCTTCCCCTGATCCCTGCAAGCCCCTCAACACAGGGCAAAATGTTTTGAACAGCTCCCTCAGTTTCTGTGCAAAGACGACCTTCTCGCATTTGTGAAGCAGTCATGCTCCATTCCCGCAAACAGCATCACGCACAGCTGGACCACCTCCCTCACATTTTGCAGAGCCCAGCTCAGGCACCCTTTCACATCCAGTTCTTTTCAGAGGATGGGTGCACTAGCCTGACACTCTAGGGACTGAAAACCCTCATTCAGGGAACAGAAAGGCACAGACAGGACAGAAAGAAACACATGTGGGACATCAGGCCTGAGCCATCTCCCCATAAGTCTCTCGACACAAGCTCATTTACGCCAAGGAATCAAAAGGTTGTGTATACCATTCTTCTTTTTGGTTTCCAGCCTTAGCTGGGGAAAACAAAGCTTTCCCCTTACACTATATGCTCAGCTGTAAGCCACAGAAACTTCTTCACAATACCTCCATCTTCCATGCTTTTCCTCCACACCTTTTCTTCCTTGTCTAGTAGCACTATGCAAAACTCCAGACTGCCAATGACACTTCAGGCAGAAATCCATCTATTTCTCCCCTCCAGCTCATAATTAACATGTGGACTTTAATTACATTTCCCATTTCATGACAAAATACATCTTGCACCTGTTCCATCTTCCCAAGTTATCTTGTCCCACCTAGCCTCTGGTCACTCATTCCTCAGAGACCTGCATGTCCTGGTGCAGTGCCAACAGCAAGGGGTGGAAGCACTGTTAACAGGTTGGCACAACATATTTCCAGGGCTGGATAGTGCTGCAGGCTTTGGCTGTAGCAAGAGACTTTATGATCCAAGGGTGGGCACAGAAACAAAGACAGTTCAGGGAGGTACTAGGAGGTACTCTTGTGTGCAAACCACAGAAATCAGAATCACAGAAACATGCAGGTTGGCAAAGCCCCTCAGGATCATCAAGCCCAACCTATAATCCTACTCTACAAGATTCACCTTAAACCATATCCCTAAGCACCACATCCAATTGACCCTTAAACACAGGGTGGGTGACTCCACCACTTCCCTGGGCAGCTCATTCCAGTCTGACCACTCTCTCTCTGAAAAACTTTTTCCTAATGTCCAATCTAAACCTCCCCAGCCTCGGCTTGAGGCCATTTCCCCCTTCTTCTCTCTCAAATTACCTGTGGGAAGAGACCAGCAGCAGCCTCTTCCCAATTCAGGCAGCTGCAGACAGCAATGAGCTTTGCCCTCAGCCTCCTCTGTTTCACACTAACCGTGCCCAGCTCCCTCAGTTGCTTCTCACCAGATTTATCCTCCAGGCCCTTCACAGCTTCATTGCCCTCCTCTGGACCTGCTCCAGCACCTCCACATCTCTCTTGTAATGAGGTGCCCAGAACTGAACACAACACTCAAGCTGTGGCCTCACCACAGCTGAGTCCAAGGGCACAATCCTCTCCCTGCTCCTGCTGGCCACAGCATTTTTAATGCAAGCCAGGATGCCATTTGCATCCTTGGCCACCTAGGCGCACTGCTGGCTCNATGTTAAACAGAAGTGGTCCCAAAGCAGATCCCTGAGGAACACCGCTAGTGCCCTGCTGCCAGCTGTATTAAACTCCATTGACCACCACTCCCTGGGCCCTCCTGTCCAGCAGTGCATCATCCAGGAGACACTGTGCTCAGCCAAACCATCAGTAGCCAATTTGTCTACAAGAATTTTGTGGGGAACACTATCAAAGGCTTTTCCAAAGTCTAGGAATACAACATCAACAGCCTTTCCCTCAACCAGCAGCTGGGTGATCTTGGCATAGAAGGAGATCAGGTTGGCCAGGCAGGACCTGCCCCTCATGCACCCATGCTGACTTGTCCTGATCCGCTGGTTGTTGTCTATATGATGTAAGATGGCATTTGAGATACCCTGCTCTGTGACCTTCCCTGGTACCAAGGTCAGACTGACAGGTCTGTAGTTTCCTGGATCTTCCTTTCTGCCCTTCTTGTAGATAGGTGTCACATTTGCTACCCTCCAGTCCATTGGCACCTCCTCGGTTAGCCAGGACTTTTGGTAAACGATGGAAAGTGGCTTGGCCAGCAGCCTGCCAACTCCCTTAGCACCCTTGGGTGCAGCCCATCCGGCCCCACAGACTTGTGTACATCTAAGTGGTGCAGCAGGTCAGTGGCCACTGCTTCATTTAATGTAATGTCCTTGATCCAATTCCCCTCCCTGACTCCTACTTCACGAGGGAGGGTGCCCAGGGCACAGCTGGATCCAGAGCTAAAGGCCGAGGCAAACTAGGCACTGAGCACCTCAGCCTTCTCCTCACCCTTAGTCACTGGTTTGCCTCTGCATTCAATAGGGGATGGAGGTTTTCTACAGTCCTCCTTTTGCTGTTGATGAATTTATAGAAACATTTTTATTATCTTTAACAGCTGTAGCTAGGTTAAGCTCTAGCTGGCTCTCCTAATTTTCTCCCTACACAGTTTCACTACATCTTTACAGACTCTTCCAAAGGCCAGATACTCTCCTTTTGTTCTTGAGGTCCAGCCCAAGGTCCCTGTTTAGCCAGGCTGGAGCCTTCCCCACTGACTTGTCTTGGGGCACACAGGCACAGCCCGCTCCTATCCCTTTAAGACTTCCCTCTTCAAGTGAATCAAACCCTCCTGGACTCCTAAATTGTTCAGGATAGCTTCCCAATGGACTTTGTCCACCAGCCTCCTAAACAGGCCAAATTTTGCCCTCCAGAAGCCCAAGGTTTTACTAACCTCTCTCCTTGTTTCCCCGAGGACAGAGAACTGAATCATCTCATGACTGCTGAGCCCCAGACGTTCCCCAACCTTTACTTCTCCCACTAGTTCTTCTCTGTTTACAAGAAGCCGATCCAGTAGGCTCTCTCACCAATTGTGTCAGGAAGTTCTCCTCCACATACTCCAGGAATTTTGAGGGCTGTTCTCTCACTGCTGTGTTGTATTTCCAGCAGACATCCAGGAAGTTGAAGTCTCCCACAAGAACAAGGGGCAGCAATTGTGAGACCTCTCTCAACTGCTTATAACACATTTTATCTACCTCTTCATCCTGACTGGGTGGTCTACAGCATATTCCCATCACAACATCACCCTTGCTGCCCTTACTCCCGATTCTCACCCATAATGACTCAACCCTGTAGTGACTTTCATTAATGTGTGTGGTTTCCTATACTTCTCTAACACAGAGGGCAACTCCATCACCTCTTCTACCTTGCCTATCTCTCCTGAAGAGTTGGCACCCTTCGACTGCAGCACTCCAGCTGTGGGAGTCATCCTACCAGGTGTCTGTGATGGCTGCTGTATCATANCGTTCCCCAACCTTTACTTCTCCCACTAGTTCTTCTCTGTTTACAAGAAGCAGATCCAGTAGGCTCTCTCACCAATTGTGTCAGGAAGTTCTCCTCCACATACTCCAGGAATTTTGAGGGCTGTTCTCTCACTGCTGTGTTGTATTTCCAGCAGACATCCAGGAAGTTGAAGTCTCCCACAAGAACAAGGGGCAGCAATTGTGAGACCTCTCTCAACTGCTTATAACACATTTTATCTACCTCTTCATCCTGACTGGGTGGTCTACAGCATATTCCCATCACAACATCACCCTTGCTGCCCTTACTCCCGATTCTCACCCATAATGACTCAACCCTGTAGTGACTTTCATTAATGTGTGTGGTTTCCTATACTTCTCTAACACAGAGGGCAACTCCATCACCTCTTCTACCTTGCCTATCTCTCCTGAAGAGTTGGCACCCTTCGACTGCAGCACTCCAGCTGTGGGAGTCATCCTACCAGGTGTCTGTGATGGCTGCTGTATCATAGTTACCCAGTAGCACAATGGCCTCTAGTTCCTCCTGTTTATGCAAGGACAGGCCACGTTCCTGCTGAAGAAGCTCTACCCTCAGCAGTTACACAAGGTGTACCAAACACTGCTAGGAAGCTTTGCAGTAACCTGGTTCACAGACCTCTGCAGGGAAAAATCAAAGGGGAATATTTCTAACAAATCTCCCCACTCTTGCTGACCCAGCCATTAGAAAAACCATCACCAAAGCAGCAATTTCCTAAAAGAAAATGGAAAGAGGAGTTCTTCCCTATGCAGTCAGATGAGAGTGGGTAAGAAGCAGATACAATTGACTCAAGCATGGGCCTTGGTGCAGTCAGGTTTTCACGAAGGTCAAGTGTTTGTCTACAGGTAACTCAGACTACTACCACTCTCCTCCCGAGTCTGGGAACCTCACTCAGATGCAGTCTGTTATGGCAGAGAGACTGAGTCCAGCACAACATAGACCCTGGATTTACAAACTCAAAATCAGAATTGGCTCTCAGGCTGATTTTTCTATCTGAATGTGCACAACTCACCAGTCAGCTGGTGGATTTGTCCACTTATAGAGACGTGACAAATGACATTTTCCTTTACAACTTAGCCATTCAGTGTTTCTTGAGGACAATGTCTAGCCCTCCATCAGCAAGCAGTAAGGTGATGCTGAAGTGAATATTGGGCTATGCAATATTCACTTCAGCTTGCAGACAGACCCAAGACAGAAAGCTGCCCACCTCTTCCATTGCTGAGCTCTGAAGAATTAGCAAGATCTCACAGAGCAGACATGAAACGGGGCTCTCGGGACAGAGGGCAGCATAGAGGCAATTGCAAGACAAAGGAGGTACACGAAGAAGGTACACAAATGGTCCAGAAAGTGTTTGCGAGGCAAGGACTGCATGGTCCAAACACACAGCTAGGCAGACCATGTTTGACTAGGAGAGAAAGAATTGCTCCCAGCAAAGACCCATAGCACAGGCAGTAAAAGAGCCACAAGCACAGACGGAGTCTCTGCTGCTCACGGAAACCTGCCTGCACCCCTCCTCAGGGTCCAATGAGGCAAGAAAGTCAAGTAACAGCCCGAGAAAGAAAGTATAGATAAGTGTGGCAGAAGGGTGTCAATGTCCCTTTAAACGTGACTAAAATGTTGTCAATGGATCTGCCACGATAGAGGAGTTAATCCCTCCCCAGCCCCTCTCAGCCGCTGTGATGGGATAATTAGATGCGAGGGCTCAGCGCAGATGATGCTTCAGTTGCTTAGCAACTAATGGTTACCGTAGAAACAGCAAAGCACAGCCTTCGGAGCACTAAGTGAGCAGTGCAGCAGGGCAGGGAAAGATGCCTTAAACTCCTGCACTGATCCTCTCCTCTGGATTCACTCTGAGGCTTTGAGATATCAGGGAAATAAGAAGGGGGTGTCTTAAAGATACAACATCCCCGTTTCGAGTAGCCATAAAAAGAAAAGGTTGGGTTTTTTTCAGTCTAAACTTCCAGTGGCACATTTCTTCTGATCTCAGCAGCCCTCCACTAGAAGGATGTCTGAAGCTCAATCACATAAAATGATCTGACACAAAGGCTCGTGCCCCAGTACATGGGGTCACCCTGCTACAGGCAGCTGAATGTGATTCCAGGACCAGTTGCCACACCCAGAGGTTGAGAGATGATCACACACATTAGTGTATTTAGATTTTCAGTACTATCTCATAAAAAGCCAAGTGCATGCTTCCAGCCTGGCTCTAAACCAGCAGGCAAGAGGGGGTTCTCATCCTGATTCTGAGGCTCCACAACATGTACAAAAGTGACACTGGCTGTAAAACATGAAGACTCTCACCAGAATAGCAGGGATCAGATTTATTAATCTTAGCTCCAGTCTGTCATCTGTTACTTCCTTCAACACAACCGATTCCTACTGCTTTACTACCACTGCTCCCTGCATTGAGTCAGCATCCTACCGTGTCTGAGCATGGCAGCCATGACCTGCATCACTTCTCGTGCACTGGCCATGCAGCTGCCCTGCTGCAAGCCATGATCTTGTCATCTCCTGAGCTGAGCAAAGACAAGCTCTGTTTGTATTTGATAACAGAGCTCTGGACATGGTGTTAGCTAGGGTGGTTGATTCAATACTAGGTGGTCTTTACTCCCCTCACATGACACAGGGGTGGTCTGTGTCACTACATGCTTGCAAGTGACAGCCTGATGTCTTAAAACTTTGCACGTCCCAAGTCCTAATGGCACAGGAGGAAGTCTGGAAACCCACATCACCAAGACGAACCCTGCTCTCCTCCCCTCCCCTCACTCAGCACCATGCTTGTGACAAGAAGCAGCCCTTGCAGAGAGAGTGAGCAGAGTGTGCCTTGGGCACTGGCTGTAGCACAGGCACTCACTGGTTTTCTCCTTCCCACTTGGGTGGAGAATGGCAGCCTGTGCTCTGCTCTACTGTGTGCCATCTCCTTTTGGCAGAAAGCATGCAAAATGGAGAATAGGGCAGACCCCTCCATTGGGCAGCAGCTGAGACAGGAGATGGCACAAAACCCTGGTTAGGAGCAGCCAGGCTGGCCTCTGGGACTCCTGTGTGTGTTGGTGAAAGCGACCGACTCCAACTCACTCTCTGTTCCCTCCTCCTCTTTCCATAAGTGTTGCTTCACCCTCCCTACAAACCTGGGGATGCCTGCTGGGACATCCAGGAGAGATGAAGACTAATTTAGCCAAGTAAGGCCACCTGCCTGAAGCCCTGTTCTGATCCACCCAGCACTTCAGGAAGGTTCTGGTGCAGAGTTGCCAAAAAAGTTGTGGAGCACTTCAGACTCTGTCCCCTATGGTTTTCAAAGGGGGAAATCAAAGGGAAGTGCCGCACTTTGTTCTGCAGGGGAGCGGCAGGAAAGGTGAGCAGCAGCAAGCCCGGCAGAACCAGTCACTTCAGTCGTCTGCCAGCTCACCTTTGAAGTGGTTTTCAAAATCAGGGAGGAGGAGCAGAGACCCAAGTTCAGCTCTTTTACTGCAACTTCACAGAATTTGAGGATGTGGGGGATAAGAGGCCACCTCTCCCCCACCAGAAAAATAGCATATCTGTTCAGAAAGATTAGAATACAGCTAATAAAAAAAGGCTGTGATGCTCAAGTACATCTGTTGTATTCTCACATCCCGAGGAGACCATGAATGGCTGCAACTGTGTCAGCATCTACCTGCAGCACTGACACACAGGCACCCACACACAGTCCTGGCAGGGTGCCAACAAAGCAGCTATTCCTCATCAGAAGCCACCTTCTCTCCAGCCTGCATTCTCTCTTCCCTGCCCACCTGTGCTTTAACCGCTGCCTCTCTTTAACAGAAAGGACCGGTTTTAACCCCAGCCCACGCAGATCCTGTGAGCTCTCTCTAGATTGCACTCACAGCATCAGCCACTTGCCGCAGCAGAGGGAACTGAAGCAATGCCAGCACAGCAGGAGTGGTACTGTGAGAGGACAACCCAGACACCTACTGTATTCCATGTACTGGAAAGATGGGGGACAGTACCAACTATTGAACTGGAAATTAATTTCTGTTCTACCACAGGAAAATAAAATTAAAATAAATAAATAAATAATATTTTTTTAAATTGCAGTTGATCAGCATAACCAGTATCCACAAGCCCAGGTTCCTCGGCAGGTTCACTGAGCTTGCCTCTACACAAAGATCATCAGCTAGGCAAAGCTAAGATACAGTAATCCCACATCACCATGGACAAGCAGATGTCACAATGTGCAAAGCTTTCAGGAACTATGGAACACAAGAGTCACTTTACCCAGACTAGAGTAGCAGCTCTGAGTTGGAAGCCAAGTTATAGAGCTCCCCTGCCTTTCAGGGAAAGAGTGAGCTTGGATCCAACGTATTTTAGAACGAGGAGCAAATCTAGTTTCTCTGGCTTGCTAAGATGACCTCACACGACACATCCACAGTAGGCCACAAGCTGAGCTGAAGACATCTACCTACACCTTACACGCATGTGCATGCATTCAAAATCCAGACTCTGAGAGGCAGTTGAGCACACCCTCAGTTACATCCCGCATCTGAAAGAGTTTTCTCTTGACTTGCAAGCAGGTCTTAATCTAAAACGCCAGGAGATTGGAATCAGCAAGGAAAGAGAACTGCACTTGCCCCCTGACCCCAGCCCACATCCTTACAAAGCTTGCCTGTAGCTCTTCTGGTTACAGGGCCTGTGGGAGCAGGTAAGTCTGGTGTTCAGCAAACCTGTCCCACCAATTAGCTTCCACGTGAATAACACTTACCTGAAAAGAGCTGGCTTTGGAGAGTCCTGGCATCCCAAGCCAAGACACCCCCAGTTTGTCGCTTCTCTAAGTTCTCTGCACCATTCGTGATGCAGAGGTGATGGCTCATAAGCAGTTATCGTCTAACTTCTGTTTCACCTTCCAAAGCTAGAGGAGGACCCAAACACAATGAGATGACTTTAGGATATGAGCATGAGCTTCTAGTTAAACCATAAACCATAAGGAATCATCAGTCTTAGAATTTTATTTGCCACAAATTCTCTCCAGTATGATCAAGACCCTTCTCCCCTGAGAAAGGAGGGCAGCAAGGGGTCGGAGCTGGGAGGTTACAGTGCTCTTACCAGGACACACTGCATACAAACCCATCGGGATGGGATTCAATAACTGGATGGCAAAAATAGGGCCCTTTAGCTTTTTCCTTAGACTTAATGTCTGTGGCTGTGACTTTAAATGACATATTTAAAACACTGTTTTAAACCCAACACTTCTGTTTCCAGCTTCGCCGGCTTCATCGCAGGGGCTGGGGAGGCCACAAGGCACCTTTCCCTGCTCTCACCACTTGTGTTACAGCAGTGCTTCAAACCTCTACCAGTAAGAGGCGAAGACGGGGGAATGTTTTCCATCCCGCAGAGGCAGCAAACGCTAACAAGCTTTTTTTTTTTTTTTCGGGGGGCGAGGTGGGTGGAGCACTGCGTTAGAGGACATCCTATCCCGCCCCTTTCCGTGCTACTTACCAGCTTCACAGACCGGCAGCCTGCTTTGGGAAGACAGAAACCGGGGGGGAGATGGGAGAGAGGAACTTCTGATGAGCAGCGGGCGGCTGCTGCCGGCAGCCCTGGCAGGTCCGCAGCTGTTCCTCATCTCCCCTGGCTCTCTGCCGTCGCTCGGGGCAGCAGGCTCTGCCCCAGCTGCGGCCACAGGTGAGCTCGGCGCCCCCCGCCAAACGCCGCTCACGCGGCCCCTTGCAGCCACGCCGCACGCACGTTCCGCGGCCCTGCCAGGGCTGCCCAGCAGCGGCAGCGGCACGGGCGTCCTGCCCGCGGACAGGTCCATCCCCGGGTATTCCGGTCTTTTATTCACACCGGTGCCTCACGCTGCCCCGCTCACCGGGCTGAGGAGCGAGAGGGCCAGGACACTCCGCCTGCGGGCAGGCTGCTCTCGCCCCCGCAATACTCACGTTGCTCGGAGCGGAACTGCGTCCAGCCTAGCACTCTCGTGCGAGTTTATTGCTGAAGTACTGGAGGTTAGGTGGGTAGGAAGAGGCATCAGTTGAGGGTGCAGGTGAATAATTACAAGCTTAATGAATTACCATGCCTCAGCTGATGCATACAGCACTGCGTGAGAGTTTCACTCCAGGGAGAAAGGGGAAAGCAACTTTGTGGTGCAGCTGGTCAAGCAATACGTGGTAAATTATTAATCCATAGTAGCTGGGCTGTGTGCAACACATCCCAAGTCAAATACCAGGCTCCAGTTTCAGGAAGAGAAAAAGGTTTTGATTGGGGCGCTCCTGGACTTCCTTAGGAAAGTAGCCAAGCAGCAAGCTCTGCTCACACCTGAGGGATCTGACAGTCAGCACGTCTTCATCTCTGCTGATGACTGGACTTTGTCACACCAGGGGTAAGAAGTTACACGACAGTAGTCTCTTGCATCCAGCAGAAGCAGAGCTGTGCTGACTTTATATTTGTGGAATGCCAAGAGCTATGCAAACCTTCACACAGTACAAACTATCATGCCTGCTTTTACTGAAGAGGCAAAACCAAACATGCCAGATCCTCTCTGCTCTTCGAGGGTTATCTTTTCATTAAAAGCTTTTTTCGGTGTTTGACTTGGTTTTCAACAGCCAGTCTCAAAAGATGCAAACGTGCAAAGAGTGGCAGCAAACAGAGCAGGGGCATTTGGCATAGAGCACTGCAGAGTGAGCCCACCGTGGGGGAAAAACACCCTACCCCATTCATTGCACAGGAGAAACAGAAAAATCTCAAAGCCAAACCTTTGGTGCAAGTGTTACAGAATGCATTTTTATACTGAGATTCTCCCAGCATTGTGACACATATTATGGTGTAATCTTTTCCAGCAATTGCCAAAAACAGCCTCTTTCTTTCTGTGTCCTGGCTACAGGCTGGCAGCAAGTCCCTGATGTACATCTCTGCTACTAGCACAACGTGCATCCTTCTACAAAATGGTCAACATATATAGCGAGTCTGAAATCTAATTGCCTGCCGGTGCTAAGCCAAGGCTTGGATTCTGATTTGCAGCTACTGTTTCCACCCATCCCACCTACCTCCCTGATGGTGAGTGGGTGAACAGGATGAGGATATATTACAACCATCCTTTAATAGCACAAACCACACTGCTTCCTTCCTAATACCCGGAGCAGATTGTTGGTTGTGTGTGGAAGCAGTTCAGGAGGGTGTGGAACTCAGATGGCATCTTCAGGCGGCACAAAGTTTGCAAAGGACACTTTGTGAAAGTAAGCCCAGTATCTGCTTAGCCTGGCTCCTTTTCCCTAGCCTCGCTACCTCCTCAGTGTTTTGCCTGGGCTAATCCAAAGCAATTTCCTGTCTTAAAATCCACCACTTCTACACAAGGAGGAGGGTGAGGGAGCTCCCCGGTAACTGCAAATGCATCCTTCGGAGATCCATCCTGCTTCCAGAGACATTTGCTTAGACCTGTGAAATCCGCCGCAGAGCATACATAAAGCTGTGGTTGTATCAGAAGTAGGGAAAAAACCTCAACAAACTAAGTTAGCCTAGTGAAAACAGGAATGGCTCATTTACTGAGGCTCTAGCAAAGTAAATGGGTTGAAAATAGACCCCTATATCCTGCCTACCTCACTGTCAATCAGTTTGCTTACTCCACCACCGTGGACCATTTACACACTGGAAGGGGCTGTGACAGGTATTTAGGAGAGTGAAACAGAGCCCAGCCTTTCATCCATCTCTGCAATACCCTTTTGGAAAACACTATGAAATCAAGTCTGTCAGCACGCTACTACAAGCTGGTGGGATTCTTTGTGCCACCCTCACAGATCCTGCCGTGCTCAGCACCTACAGATTACTTTGCCATACAAAGAAAATGAACTTGAGTTTTCAAAATAAGTCATTTTGGGAAAGCCTGCACTTTAGAAATGGCCTTCAGGACTGGGATATGGCAAAGGAGCTCAAACTCCCAATCCCTACTGAGAGAGTTGGGGCTCTTCAGCCTGGAGAAGAGNCCAAAGATGTTCTGCTGCAAGGTAAGAGGCTCAGGGATATTGATTGACTTGGTTTCCTTGTAAAAAGATTACCATCTTCAAAACTTACGTGAGAATAGTAACATCTGCTAAATAGTAAGTTCCAGTCTTAGAGATTAACAAAAAGGCCATTTTATACATGTTTAAATATGGCCAGCTCCAATTAGAAATGGCTGCAGTGACTGCAGCTTACAGAAAATGAGGCTAACACAAAAAACAGAAGTTTATCACAGTGTCCCCATGTCTGTGAGCTCCTGAGAAGATCCCATGCCATTGTGTGCTGAAGTGGCATGCTGTCCCCATGGCACATGAGTGCCTGGTGCCACGGACAATGCCCTACGCCGCGGTAAGGTTAGGACCTGGCATTACCTACAGAGGCTGGTGGTGTTTCAGGGAACAGCTTGGGAAAGAGGCTTTTCTTTTGCCAGCCAGAACATCTGTGTGCAGAATGGAATTTTTCTGAGCTTATTTAGAAAAAGTTAAAGCCTGACTCCCAGGGACAGGAATGCCATTGCATAGCTGTGCCTGCATATGCACTTCCCTCTGAATGCAGCCTTTTGGGTAGATAAAGTTGGGAAAGGAGGACTCAAGGGACTAATTTATAGAATCATAGAA
>WBNM01020300.1:1268-28777 GCA_013399055.1 Ramphastos sulfuratus
CTTCTCAGTCTTCTGTTCTCCATGCTAAAAAACTCGCACGTCCCTCTGCCTTTGTACATATGACATCTCTCTTTGTAGCCCTTTACTCTACCCTTTAAAGCAGTTCCCTGAGCTTCTTGAACTGGAGAGCCCAGGAATGGACATAATACTCCAGATAAGGTCTCACAAAGGCACAGCGAAGGATGAGGAGATCCTCCTTTGACCTGCTTGCCTCTCTCCTTTTGACGCATCCCAGGATAGCATTTGCCTTCTTGGTCACAAGGACACATTGCTGGCTCATTCACTGAAATCCTGTTGTCCACCAGGACTCCCAGGTCTTTTTCCACAGAGCTGCTTTCTAGCAGATCAACCTGCAACTTGTACTCATACATGGGGTTATTCCTCCCCAAGTTCCAGCACTGTACACTTGCCCTTGTTGAACTTCATAAAGTTATGCTCTACCCAGACCTTCAGCCTCTCCAGGTCATGCTGGATGGCAGCACAGCCTTCTGGTGTGTCAGCCACCTCCCCCAGTCACTACCCCTTCATCAAGGTTCCTGATGAATAGATTGAAAAGGACAATATATTGACCCAGTACTGACCCCTGGGGAACTTCACTTGTTATGAGACCTCCAACTAGAGACTTTGCCACTGACCACAGCTCTATGAGCTCTATCAGCCAGTTTTCAATCCCCTCCACTGTCACCTAAACCATCTAAACCACACTTCCTAAGCATATCTACAAAGATGCCTGTGTTGCTGTCATAGGCAACCAGTGACAGAACAAGAGGACATAGTCTCAAGCTTGCCTGGCAAGGTTTAGACTGGATGTTGGTTAGAAGTTTTTCACAGAAAGAGTGATTGGCATTGGAATGGGCTGCCTGGGGAGGTGATAGAGTCACCATCCTTGGCAGCGTTTAAAAAGAGACTGGATGAGGCACTTGGTGCCATGGTTTGGTTGATTAGAAGGTATTAGCTGGTAGGTTGGACTTGATGATCTCAAAGGTCTTTTATAAACCTGTTAATTCTCTGACAGTGCCAAAAGCCTTGATGAAGTCAAAGTAGACAGCATCTGCTGCCCTGAACTCATCTATCCATCCAGCCATGCTCTCATAGAGGCTATCTGTAAGTATAAACTAATGCTAGTTAAGGTAGACAGTTCTAAATGCAAACGACTGGCTCTGCTTGCTCACACTCAGTCTCTGAACTGCAAAATTGGTCTCACAGGTGACAGGTTTGTTCATGGGGGATATCTTTGGTGAAAGATAAAAATATTTGTAAATTCTTGCTAGTGTCAGCACCAAAATCATATGAATGAAACTTCAAGATTTGGCTGTTGACACTGACAAAATAAAAAAAAACCCCACAAACAAACCAACCCTGCTAAATTAACAGAGAGAGATCTGTTTAAAGTATAAGTGAGAACAGAAGAAACCCATACAATAATTCCAAGATGTTAAAAGTGAGATAGATGAAAGTCTGGCTCAGGCTTTCCAAGTGTTTAAAATCCAGATTTTGGCATGTAGTATGGTAAATGGGATATTTAGTATGGCTCCTTTCCCATTGCCTGCTCCTAAAAGCTGAACTAGAATTCTTGCTTTCAATTAAAATTCCTACCTATTTGATTAATCTAGCCTACCTTTGCCCAGTAGTAGCCCTCTTCTAGATTCTGTTTCCATAAATTGCTACAAATGAACTCTGTGTACAGCAGAATTTCCAACTTTTTCCTAAAGAAACACATTTCAGAGGGATGCATCAGTAATGTCAAAAATTAATCAAGTTTAAAAAAAAATTTATAAAGTTACTTGCAATAAAAATTACTTTTGCTTGTCATAATTTATCAGAAATAGAATGTGTATCCTAACTCCTATTGTTAAATGTGAAGTTTTGATTTTTTTTACTCACACTGTTTTCTTAACTGCTAAGGGGTATCATTAATACTGTACAGTATTAATGTTTCGCTATACAGAAATGACAGAAATCTCCTAGAAGTTCAAGACATACCTCCAAAAATGAAGTTTTAAAAAATTGCAAGTTGGAACTTTTTTCTGTTCCATGATGTGAAAGTCCGATTGTCTCTGCCTTGTTCAAATCACCAAAGATAAAGATTGCTTTTGTTAAAGATTGCCCAGATTCCTGCCTGAGAGCCCAGGGATGCAAATCAAGATATAGAGTGTCTTTGTGGCCAGCCTAGCTTGAATGCCCAGGATATGGACAGATCACACTAGCTACCCCGAAGAGAAAAGGCTTATGTGNCATGGATGGAGGATTCACTACCAACATGTTTAAACAGCAGTTCTGACAGGTCTTCTGAGTACGCAGCTGTACCAAGTTGTTTCCCATGACATGATTTTTGTCTTCTAGCAACATCTGACATCCATTTAAATAAAATAAGCCAGTTTCCTATGTAATTTATGTAGAAATTGCAGCAAGAAATACAATCTTTTTCTGAATTTACTCATCAGCCCTCAGAAATTAACTACAGTAAAAGCTGAACCTTACTAAATGAGACAATTGCTTCATAATTTTTGCCACTAGTGCTATTGCAAGCATATTTCAAGAAAATTCCCCATGAGCTTTAATAAACTGTTCTATTGGGATGAGATTTGTGAAAGAAGGAGAACTTATTCCTGAACCATAAACCATGATTGTCTATCTGTTCACGGAGAGGGCAAATAGGGTTACAAATGAATGCAAGCTTTTACTTCTGAAGATGCTACCCTTGGTATCAGCAGTGCCTTTTCACTCTGGGAAGTCAAAATCATAAGGTTTTGATAATTAGTCAGAGCAGTCAAGTTCTCTATCCACATACATCTCTCCCTCTTCAGACTCGCAACTGAAGTATCAAATGTGACACAATATTGATCTGCTTGTACATTTTTTAACTTTGCACCATTCACTAACAAATTATCTACAAGTACTAATTGACTTCTAAATACTACACTAGGAAATACTTGTCTTAGGCTTTTTGTTGAAAATGAATTGATATTTTTGAAGTTACAGCATATCTTTGAAGTATTTTGCTAAATGTAAATTTTCTGTTATTAAAAGTTGTATGTTCATTTTCTATATAATGTGCAATATCTGTTAACCCAGGCTAAAGTCTATAAAACATTAGAAGTATGGAATAAACCTCAAAACACCTGTTAAAAATTACTTTGAAATCTTGGCGAGTACCTTAATTGTCTATAAAAAATTATAGATCTGCTTTTTTTCAAGCTCTGTGTTGAGAAACACAGATCAGATTAGCCATATTTGTGCCTGCACCTGTGGTAAGGTGTATATGGAGAAGGAAAAGAGCATTTTTGAGATCTTCAGTTGACAGTACAGGAAAATGTAGAGAAGTCTGGGTAATCAGTAGGAACAACAATTGGGTAAGCTGGTACAGTCCAAGAATGAGGTGAGCTCTCAATCACAAATCAGTCTACTATTAATACCTGGAGTAATGATTCCTTGGAGGAGTAACCATTCTCTGAAATGTATGGGGAACACAATGTATAATGAGCTGGATCAAGACAAATTACTATGAGTTTTGATTATTCTGTGTTCTTTAAAGTATGTTCTGTAAAGTAGGTGCAGCTGTGCTTTCATCAGTGACCAACCTCAGATCCACCAGAACCAGAACCTCTTATTCTAAATATCTGCTAGCTTGTTCATTTAAGTAATTGCAGTCTGTGTGGTTTGATCCTAGGTAGCAACATGAATCCTTGGCTCCTCGTATGCTGTTTTCTATAATCATAAACTATTCTACCATTAACATCTTATTTTACCTTTGTCAGTCAGGCAGCAGAACTGCTTTGCAGGACACCTACTGTAAATGTTGCCAAAACAATTTATAGCCATTTCAATAAAAGGGGTGAAAAAAATCCTAAACTGGTATTTAAAGGGTAAATATTTGCATTAATGATTGGAAAATATTACTAGGATGCCTTTTCTTCACAGTTTCCCAAAGAGTAATATTTAACTTATTAAAGGCAAACATTAGATCTTCTTTACTCTCTATGGTTTTGGTATTGATTTCGGTTTTTGATCTTTGTAAGTGAAAAAAAAAAAGTCTGAAACAAAGTTGCTAAGTGCCATCAGTCTGATGACACACAGACACAGACCACTTTAAATGTAGATGAGTCGGTACATACTGTGTTACAAAAAATAATTAAGAGAACAGGGGAAGTTTGGGATCCATTGAGGTAAGTGGTGAAAGGACCTAGGTTTTCACCAAAAATGTTGGTGCAGTTTCACTGGCAAGTGGTGTTGTGTGGCAGTGCATCTCTACTGTGGCAGAAAGTGGAAGTACTGGTACCAGTTTCCTAGATGACTGCATTGTCCACTTTCTAGGTGTTTTTTCCTTCACTCACAGAAATGCTATGTGCAGAGTTTAATCCAGTAAACAATTAACTAAAAAAGTATCTCAGATTCCAAGATGGAAAAAAAATATTTTTCAGTGCACTAACAGTGAAGTAAAAGCACTGCTTTTGCCAGTGAGCTTTATATGCCAGCAACATTTTGATTCTAAAAATTCTAAAAATAACTATATGACTATTATAGGATTGACATGAAGCTTTGAAGTGAAGTATAAGCTTATTGCACTGATATGTAAATGGGCTTTGTAGATTGATAGCAGCAAGTGAGCATGAGAAAGAAAGAAATTGAACAGATCACTTCCAAAGTCTTATGGCAAACATGTTGGGAGGGTGGTTCTGTGAGCTATCATTTCATGCTGGTTTTATTTCATGCCTTTCATATTTGTTTAGAAGAAACAGTTTATTATGGTAGAGAAATATGGTGTTTTCACTGATCATGAAGCAGAGCTCCTATGTCACTTTGTAACAAGCCATGCAGCCTTTGGGGAGCAGAAGACTTAAATCAGTGAAAATTGCTAGAAAAGAGTGGTGCAAGTGAGGGAAATGTAGTAAACAAAGTAACAGTGGAGTGCAGGAAGGAGAAACAAGCACCGAAGAGAAGCTTCACTGGGTCTTCTTGTACTGGTGAAAAAGTTTGAAGTGGTTACTGTATGAGACAAAGAACAGTAGTGTGTTTCCAGTGCCTTCTTCCTTTTTTTAGCTCTGCTGTGTCTGTGTGATAACATGATGTGACTTTCAGCAGCTGCTGAGCGCACACAGCAAAACTGCAGAGGAGGTTTGTTGTGGGCCAGAGTGGTGTATGTAAAAGACACAGACAAATAGCTCTTAATTCTGCTTAGTTGCAGTAGGGAGATGTTTTCTACACAGGAAGAGAGGGTGGTTTAGAGAGCCTTCAGGGTAAATGACACTTAGTATTCACAGAGGCCACACAGAGGGTTTGTGCACTCACATGCACACAAACCCTTGCGAAAAACAAATCCTTTGCACAGACCATCTCAGCAACAGCTTAAAAATCTGCATTTCACCCGCACTGCCAGAGGATGCTTTAGGCCCTTTTTGACTGTTGTTTAAGTAGCACTGCAAACAGAGAAAGAGATCAAACAAAATGGAAAGCACAAACTTCACACCTGAAATAAACAGAATATGCTTGCTGTGTATGCAGAACATTCCTGAGACACATGGGCTTCCAGGCATTTCAAGGCAAGGGATTTTCAGTTTTTCCATGTAAATGTAATAGTGTGTAATCTTTAACTCTACCTTGCAAACCTGAGGCTAGACATGCCTCAGTGTGTGTGTGTGTATGTGTGCTATAACTAGAATTTTAAGTAAACTTTAACAGCCTACTGCTATGTTAGTTGTGTATGAGATAAGTAAAGACAACTGCAAGAAGGAAAGTCCCACAATATTTCAAAATTTTATGTGAGGGCTCGATCAATTTTATTTGTAGAACAATATTTTCTCTTTGCCTCTTGTGACCAAATGCTTTACCAGAGTTACCTGAAACAAGAGGCACAAGGAAGTATTAGTCTGTATTACTCTTCTTATGCAATCTTGAAATCAGTAACTGTGGGTTGAATGCGGCAAAGGCTTTGTGTGTCTTCTGTATGTGCCTCATTGTCTACTGCCCCTTTACTGTCTTGCAGTTTTGAACCTACAGCCACATGCAACAAAGTCAGCACTTAGAGAAAACCTATAAGGAATTTGTCAATCAAATGTGTATTTTTTCCAGAACAATCTTCTGGAAATTCCATACCCAAATATTGCCCGAATGGGATTTCATACCTGAAGCTGAAAGCCCGTTATGAACCACAGCAATCCCACAGACTTTCTGGAGGCCAGACAGCACAGTGCTTAGCACAGGGACATCACCCTGTGTTTCCCACCATCCAAGTGAGAGGAAGAGCTCTTGGTTATTCAAAGTGGGACTTTTGTGACTAAAAAGCAGAGGCTATTAATAACACTGAGACTTTAATCTTGTTTCCACTCCTCAGTTCAGTATGAGAACTTCTGAGGATGCACTACTTCTTCCCTTTATCTTCATCTAATTCAGATTATATCAGTATTTAAATAAAAATGTGACTGTAGGAATAATCTGAGTATGTTAATTTTTTTTTTTTGTTGTTGTTGCAATGATTTGTTATTGCTGGTGCTACAGCATGAATCAAAGTCATGGTGGTCACCAAGTAAGTGCTTACTCCCTGGCTCCCATGCCCCCAGCCAGTTGAAGGTGGGAAGCCAGTGATGCTTCCTGCTTTTGGAGCCTGTGGAGCCCTCTGATGGTTGGAAGATGATCAGGAGATTAGAACAGCCTTACAAAGGCAGAGAGATCATTATAATGCTGTATCTGCCTTTGGAAATGGTTGAATTCTAGGAAATCTGCAGGTGTTAGCATCATTTGCTGAAAGAAGGGAAAAAAAAATGTTGGTGGCTGGTTACAATAACCAGATATGAAACCAAATCTGTCCAAGCTAAAGGAGTAAGCAGTTGAAAAATATGGAACTCCAGAATTGTTTGTGAGCACTTCACAGGTATCTCATGGATATCAAAAGCCAGGTTTACTTTCTGTACCTCTTCCTTCTGCTGTCAGTACAAGAAGAATTAGGCTTATTATAAGCATTCATCTTGTATTGTCTTTGTAAATAGGTAGTCCATTGTTCAGTTCACACACGTTTAAAATTCCTGAAAGAGGTGTGATTTGTAAATGGAGAGAGGTACATATTTGATGTACTTGTGATATATATAATTAATTTTTTTTTTTTTGCCTCATAATACAAGCAGGCACACTTTGCTAAATTATTTTTAATAGTGAATTCATATTGGAGAAAAGAAGAGTGTGCAAGAAGGTGTCACTAGCACTATGGAATAACTTACAGGAAATGGTTATTCCTCGTGTAAAGCCAGTTACACACTTTTATTACAGTGGTTTGCGGTGTCCAGTCTCAAAGGTTGTGGCACGCAGTCTGCTGCTAGTCTGCTCAGTCACACTGAGTGATGCATTAGTATTTAAGGTATGAGTTCTGCCTCACCATTCAGATGACCAGAGAGCTTCAACCTTGACAGTAATGGACTATTCCCAACCAGTTGAAGAAAAACACGAAAACATGCAAACAACTAATTTTATTTAAAGTTTACAGTGTCTGTACTCTTTCTAAATTTAATTAATGCCTCAAACATATGTAAGACACTAATCCATTATTTTATATCTTTTCTGTCTGAACCCAGTGGAGTGTCTCCTTGAATTGAACCCATGCAACAATTGTGTAATTAAGATTAGATTGGGATATCAATGCCAGTATAACTCTTAAATTAGTAAGGGTTGATGTTCCCTTCTTTGTTTACAAGTGATATACTGCAGAAAATGGCAGAGCTAGTCTCCCCACTTAGCTCTCACTTTGCTGAACTGGATGAAGGAGAAATTAAGTCATGGTATTCTTCCTCTGTAGTAATGCCCACAGTTTTGAATAATGAAAATCTTTCCATATCTCTTAATCTATCCTTAACAGATTACACAAGAAAGGAGAGACAGTGGATACCTGAAGGCAGAACATCACTAGAAGTTCATATAATATCTACCAGGTTGTTTACTCAAAATACATTGCCTGGTACAACTGAATAGGAACATATCAATATGTCATATCAATATGTCATATGTCAGGAACATGTGAAACATTTGGAATATAAGTAACAATTTTCAGCAATTTTCACACTTGAGTTCTATCCCGTAAATCACAGAATCACAGATTGTTAGGGTTTGGAAGGGTCCTCCAGAGATCATCAAGTCCAATCGCCATGCCAAAGGATCTGCAGGCCATACAGAAATGCATTCAGGGAGGTTTTGAAAGTCTCCAGAGAAAGAGACTCCACAATCTCTCTGGGCAGCCTGTTCCAGTGCTCCATCAGCCTCACCATAAAGAAGTGTGTGTTGAGGTGGAATCTCCTATGCTTTAGCTTGTACTTGTTGTTCTTTGTCCTGTCACTGGGTACCACAGAAAAGAGATCATCACCTTCATCTTGACACCCATCCCTCAGATATTTATAGATGTTGATGAGATTATCTTGCCAAAAACATTGCTTTATTTTGTAAATATTTTAAAGAGAAGCTTGCAGACCTGCTGCAAGAGATTGGACCTAAGTTCACCTAAACCCACAAGCAGTTTTGAAAAGTGTCTTGTATATTTATGGTGAGGATTGCATGACTGTTCCTACAATAAATTTCCCAGCCTCCAGCAGCCTATGTTTGATAAATTTGTATCTCAGGCTCTCAAGTGCCACAGCTTGGGGATATGGAGGAATTCAGTATCTGTTAATACTAAGTCTGTATATGATAATTTTGCTGTATGCCCATGTTGCAAGTTTCATTAGATCCTTCTTTACATCTCCTCACTATAGTAATAATCTCATCAACGTCTGTGATTCCTTAACCTTTTTTTTGTCCTGCCTCAGCTCTCACTTTCAAAACTGAATGATTTTTACTCATCTCTTCCTGTATGACCACTCTTTTACACTGTTCTTCATTCTTCTT
Source organism: Ramphastos sulfuratus (assembly GCA_013399055.1). Taxonomy (NCBI): domain Eukaryota; kingdom Metazoa; phylum Chordata; class Aves; order Piciformes; family Ramphastidae; genus Ramphastos; species Ramphastos sulfuratus. Next base: position 10,131 of record WBNM01020300.1, read on the forward strand.
ACTCTGATCTGTGGGGTTTTTTTTTCTTTTGCTCTGCAGCAGTTCTTTTGAGATAGCAGTACCAAAATTGGCCAAAATTTTCAAATCTGGATGTGTAATAGATTTCTGAAGTGTAATATTTCTTATGTTGTCTGGATGATGATCTGAGATTAAAACTTGAGAATTTAACTCCTAATTAAATTTGCAGACAGTCATAAATAAACCTGTTCAAACACTGTGTAGTTCTCCAAAAGTGAGTGGTCGTTTCGGAATTATTAATCACAGTACTCATGCTCTACCTAAGGAATGGAAGGCAAATTGTCATAGCTGATAACATAGAATCATAGAATAGTTTCTGTTGGAAAAGACCTCTAACATCATTGAGTCCAGTTGTCAAACTACCACCACCATGGCCATTAACCCATATCTTAAAGTGCCATGTCTACATGTTTATTGAACACCTTCAGGGACAGGGACTCCATTATGTGATGGTTTGGGAGTTCCTCACCCCCCCACACTTTGTAAAATCACCCAGACTAGACTCAGCCAGCTGGAAGTTAAGGAATGAAGCTCTATTTACAGCTTAGCACAATATACAAGCAGATATATACACTATATACAGGAGTATTTACAGACATATACAAGTTAAAGGTAATACAGAAACACAATCCCTCTCAGTTTGTACAGATGCTATTCCAAAAGCCCATTTGTGACCTTTAGGATCACTGAAACAACCCCATCTCAAAAAATCAATTCCCAGAATGGAAGGTGCACGAAGATCACTTACAAGAGTATGTTTCTTCCATTCTTTACCAGTTAAGCTTATTTCAGTCTGCAACTTAGTTAACTCTTTAGATCCACCAGTGATTCCTGAAATAGTTATAGACTCAGCCCCTTTGGAGGAACTTCCTGTTTCTCTCTCTCTTGGCCTGCCTGCCTGATAGCACCACCCTTGTTCCTGCTGCTCCTGTCTTACCACATGGCCATTTTCTACCACATGGTGGACACCCCTTCTTGTTTTCTTCTTGTCTTCTCCCTTCCCTATACCTCTTTGTAACTCCTCTATGTTAAATACCTTCTATTTATTGTTAAAGTTTTTTCTTTTAACTTCCAAATCAAAGCAAGACTGTTCTTTGGATGTTTTACGCCTTCTCTCTCTACATCTAATTCGTTTCTTTCCAAAAGGGGGAGAGAGGGGAAGGTATGCTATTATTATTGTATTGGTTTCTGTTAGCTATATTTTGAGCCCCCCAGGAAGCTTAAACTCGAACTAATACAAATATTTAGAATTATTGATAACATTTTTTTTTCCAGCTCTTGTGACATGAAGTTATATTTAGCAAGCTAGATTTTTGTGAACTTTGTTTGTTTTGTTTGCTTTTTTTTAAATTTAGATTTTGGTGTGGGGTTTTTCTTTTGTGTGTGTGTGTGTTTTTGTTGGATTTTTGATTTTGGAAGGGTTGGGGGTTTTTTTGGGGGGGAGTTATTTGGATGTTGGGATTTTTTTACAGTATCAGTTTGGTATGATCTTTTGTTTGTCTGAATTTGCAGAAATGGATATATCTGAATAAAGAGAGACGTTTGAGTGGACTACGATGGTGTAATTGACCAGAATATTTTTTTATATTTACTATCTGGCCCATCCAGTGTGGTCTTGTATTAGAGTTTTAGCTTAACCTTTCAAAGTACATTTTTGTAAAAAAAACCCTTTTTTCCCCCACTTTCTATTGTTATTGACACAAAAATGTCTTAGATTTTGTTTCATACCCATGTCAAACAGTGTCTGTTTTAAAATTGAAAAGTCACATGTTCAGAAATTAGTAAGTGCAGAATTAAACTAGTCTGTCAAATCCAGTCCCTTTGGGGATGTTTTGGAAAGTTTTTAAGAAAACTATTATTTATTTTTCCACTAGACCCTCAACTTCAACTATGCATGCAACTGATATTATAAAAAAAATGCAACATGTTGTGAAAATTTTAGACGTTCACAGCACTTAGTGCTAACAAATTACCCTCTTCATTTTCATTCTCTGTAATTTGAATTCTGGAGAAGTTTTTCTCAGTGAAGTTTTTCTTTAAAAATTTCAATCTTCAGTGAACACAGAGCAGGAAATTTCAGTTCAAATAATTTGTTTATTGGTGTCAGGAAATGTCAAAATAGAGGATTGTAACAGAATGTGTTACATTACTTCCACTGTGTCTGCTATGATCACAGCAATGATTATGTGTTCTGAAAGGATCATACTCATTAATGCAGTCTAAGATAAAATGGTCTACAGTGCAGGTTGTAGTTGTGTTGAATACCCTTGACAGTCCATGCTGAGAATGCAGCACTGTACAGGAAAGTCAAGGAAAAAATCTAAATACAAATATGGCCTAATCCAAGTCCCTTTTTCTCCCTGCTTCTGGGGACTGTGTATTAAGAAAGTTCTTGACATTTGCATAAAACAAGAAGGGAAAACAGAGGTTTTCAAGGGCTTAATGTTAAATGAATGTATCTTTTTACCAGTTCCTATGCAGTAGAATTGAAGGTGACACATGAAAGACTGTGGCATTGATATTCCCAGTAACTTTCCTCAAGAACTTTCTGTCCTGATGTATCGGGTTATTTTGATACTCAGTTCTGGAGAATACAGCAGTGTTTATACTAGCATGCTCTGATTTAATTTCTCACGTGATGGTTTGGGAGTTCCCTGCCCCCCCACTATTTNTATCATTATGCAACAGAACCTGTTAAGTCAATGGTATACATTGTAACTTGTTAATATTTAACAGAAAATATTCCACAGAGAATTGAATCTTAGCCAAGTAAGATGATCCCTAAAATAAATTAAATTAAAACAAAACAAAACAAAACAAAACCAAAACACCACTCCAAACAAAAAAACTTCAAGACAGCACTTGGAGCCAAGTTAAACCAACTTTTTACATTTCAAGAATCACACTACATTTGGGCTCAGTTTTCAAGATGTCTTGGACACTATGGGCAATGATATTTATAAATAAAGGAGGGGAATGTCACGTACTTTCAAGATGCTAGGTTCTGGGACAGAAAAATAGCTATCCAATGTAGTGAAGTTTGCAATGCACTGTGAATTTTCAAGCTCATCTGGCACCCCTTACGTTGTGGCTAAGTGATTCTAAAACCTGCTTCCAAATCTCTGTGTTTATGTTTAGGCACTGTGTTTGTGTTTAGACCCTAAGAGCTAGGGGAGTACTTAAGGAGAACAGACAAATTGATATATTATTTAATATGGAATGGATTGTAGGGTTTTTCATTGGGGCATTAAAGGTTTAACTTTCCTAAAGTAAGGCTTCTTTGGGGGCAAAAACAAAAGAGAAAAACAAACTAACAATCAAAAAACCCTAAAACCCAACAACAAAACAAAAGTCCTCAAAGTAAAGAAATCAAGCTCTGCTTTCTTTTTCCACCTATAGGACTTCACCCATGAGATGGTTAATAGAGTGTTTGATGTATAACCATAATGCATAGCCAAATTAATTGCAAAGCTGCACTGGTATAACTTGCCCTTTGCAGAAAACGATGATGTAGAACTGGTTTCTGTGGAGATACCACTTGCATTAGATCAGTATTCAGAAAATTACTGTGATCCATAGAAAGAAGGATGGACTTGTTGGTGGGATTTCTTTTGTTTTTGTTTTTGTTTTTGTTTTTTCCCCTTTTTCTTTTTGAGCCTCTTTTATCATCTACTTCAGAACTTCAGCTTGGGAAAACAAGCCTAGCCATATTTTACATTACTGTATAAATAATGCCAGCTGCAGAAGCATTCATCTAACATCAACAGCAATGGATAAAAATACATAAAAACTCAATTGTTCAAACATTGCCTTTTAAGTACAGTAAATCAATGAGCATAAGTTCCCTAGAACACCAAGCTGAAATATGAGTATTTATACAATACAGGGCTCCCAAGCAGATGAGCCAAAGGCTGCTTAATTTGTATGCAAAAACAACAACAAAAAAAATCCCAAATGGCTGCTGTTCTGCATCATTGTGCATTTAAGCTGCAAACTGGTCTGTAGAACTGCTAACCTATCACAGCTTCACATGAGGTTAGTGGAACTGTAAGGCTTTATGATTTCTGAAAATCAAGATTCACACATTAATTGCCCAGAATTATATAACTGCTTCATTCCTTTTTCCTTTTTATTGTAGAATTGTCACTAGAAATAACTAAATAACTAAGTAACTAAGAAACTAACTAACTAACTAACTAACTAAGAATGGTCCCTTACTGAAGTTTCTATTAATGAAACAAACCAATCCACCAAACAAACAAGGCTTAATTTTTTGGTTTTAGGGGAGGTCATTTTTTCCTCAGAATCTGTGTTTTGGGACTGAAGAGTTTATAGGAAACAGAATGCGAAGTCAGCAATACACAGTAAATAAGTCTCATAAACAGTAGTTCAACACAGGATTATATCAAAGCTGGACAAAAAGCTGTGCTCTCCTTTTTCAAAATTTAAAACAGAAAAAAAAATCTCATCTCGCAGTTGGACAAACAAAGATTATGCTCATTTTCACAGGAACTTTTGGTGCTTTTTATGAAAACAGAATGAAAAACAAAACTAAATGAACAAATAAAAACACAAAACAAACAAATGCAAATTTTTTTTTTCTTTTTCACCAAATCCACTGAGCTAGGCAGAGCAGATAGTTTTCCCACACTGTGGGTGTATTTCCTGAGTATTTCTCCAGTACTGTATTTCTGTAATTCTAAAAATTCTTCACTTTTTTTTGTCAAGTCAGGCCTACATTTAAAAGTTCCATGGTTTTCAATTTTTTTTTTAAAGACAGAACAGCTCACCTGAAAGCACCTGACTAGTTCTAATGAATATTTTGTCTAATGTTTATAATCTACTGATTGATGTCCATTAAATGTCCTTTCATTACTTATCTTCTTCATGTTAAGGGATCCCATAGATTAGTTACAAAACTTCTATACCCTAGTGCTCCAAATATTTCAACTCGCTTTTAGTGAAATGAAAATGTAGTTTTAGACAGTCCTTAAAACTAGTTTATCTAATTTGGCTTAGGGCTGTATGTGAACAAGTCCTTTCATAGTAAGTGGAAAAGTGATATTGCACCAATCTTCTCTTTTATCCTGAAATCTAAAAATCAGTTTTAATACATTTTCTTTTCATACCTGTGTGAGTGCTGTGGAGTCATTGAATTAAAGGATTATACAGAAAAGCCTTATGATTCAATTAATTAACTTCAGGAAAGAGAGTCTGTGCCTTCTGTTTATATTCAAGGAAATTAATGTCAAAGATTGCCATGTGTGTGGTGTAAGAAAGAACAACTACCAGCGCAGATCTTTCATTTTTTGTGATGAGAACACAAAAGTCAGCTGCTCCTCTTGCAGAGGTGGTATTTTACTTAGATATCTGCTCTATTTGTAAAAGGGAGGCAAAATGTCTTTTGCTATTGATTTGCAGAGTGAGGAGGTTTGGACATCAATTAAGTTTAAGGCATTTGAAAGTCCTTCCTTCAACCTTCATGCTTTAAAGATAGACCGAAAAGTTCTTTATAAAAATACCGTTTAGCTGAGAGAGAGAGTGAATAAAGCAAATAGAGGGTGAGGAATCTCTGAATTAATCTTTAGTGACTAAGTTGTCATGATACACAGGCAAGTAGTAAATCCTGGCTTGTGTTTGTTTGAACACAGTTTATTTTGTAAAGCCCAAAGCATAAGCCATCATCCATAAGAACAATAGTTATCAAAAATACTCAAATTTTGACTCTTTACTGCATCAGCCATAAAAAGCGTTTTTTCTGTGCTGTGAGAACACTGTCTGCAGTCATATATAACTCCATTGTGTGATGGTTTGGGAGTNTATCAGGACTACAAGTAACTTTAGTAGCAGTTGTGTAACTGGTACGTCCTCCATGCCCCTCTTCCATTATTAACATTGACAACAGCCTGGTTCTTTCATTACTTTAATTTCTTGAACCTTCGAACAATGAGTGCAAGTTACTATAAAAACAAATGGTTTTTATTCTAATGTTATCCTTACAGTTGATGAGGTGCAAGATAATCTGGACTCAAGTTCTTTAAAATTTCCCTCTGCACTTGATACAATTCTTTATGTTGTTATGATACACAAAGAAATCCATTACATTATAGAGGATAGCGATTGATGAAGCTATCTGAAAAATATTGTTTAGTTTCCAGGTACTTTATTCTGCTCGTATTTCCTGATCGGAATGGTTGAGTTGAGTGAGTAAGGAAACACAAAATGCAGAGGAGAGGCCCTGTAACAATACATGGTAAAATGTTTGATGTTGCAAAGAAGGAATGTGCTAGAATGAAAAAAATAAAATGGAAGCCCTGGGACAGTGACAGTTTGTGCTTTGACAACTGCTACCATTTTGCGTTTTTCCATGTGTATATAAGCGTAAGGGTGCAGCCCACTTGGTATTTCTGATGCATCCTAATAAAAGACGAAATGTGTACACTTTTATACCGTGAAGAATCTGTAACAATGTAATTGTGATAGGCAATTAGTAATATGCTCTACTAAACTATCTAGCCTAAAGACAACTACGCCAGTAAATGGCCTTCTGCAGTAAACTCTCAACCATATGTTTAAAAGAGACAATTTGTTTAGTGTTAGAAATGACAAATATTCCTTACCAAAACCAAAGTTTCTGTATGCTTAACAAGCATACGGGAAACACATCTTCTTTTTGAGATGTTTTGTAAATGTTCTTCAGGGTAACAGCATTAAAAAAAAAAAAATTTTTTTTTCCCCTCGTGTTGGAACTAGAGTTCTCTCCCTACACACTGCACACAAATTACATATAAAATCTTTCACAGAGCCATTACCATGAATCAAAATTTCCTTCAGCTGCAAGTGACATTCTCAATTCAGAAAATGAATAATACTTTACATCAATATGTATCTAGCCCTAAAATTCTGGGAAGGTCTTAGAGTTATACTTAGATACTTTATGTTGGCAAGAGGATTGCAATGACTCAAGTGGTTGATAAGCAAAGTGGTTATAGTTTCCACTATAATATCAAATAAACAATAGCTGATTTTGCCTTTTATCACCTTGCATGGGCTTTTTATAACCTTGAAAATTCATGTCTTAGAACAGTGTACACTGATGTGATTTAAGTATGTCATTGAAATTAAATACACAGATCCTGCCTTTCTGGATATCAGATTGCAAAACATGCAAAAGAATAAATAAAATTTGCATAAATTAAATTAATATTCTTCTGTTCCTAAAGTGACCACATGGGTTTCCTCTTAGATAATTCTCCTTTTATGAAATTGACAAACCCTCTTGAAAATTCTCTGCAGAACAGGGATCAGAGAGAATTGCTTGCATTGCACATAAAATAGACAGTAAATGTAAATTGATTTTCTGAATTTCCCAGGACTTTTACCACTGATTTACCACCGATGCCAGCTCTTCAGTGCTCAACAACAAGGTGGATAGATAACCTTTGCTCCATGCAACAGTAAGTTGTTACATGAGCTGTAACTACAGAATGTATTATTACTAATTACAGTGCAGGTGGTGGAATATTCTGCTGTGAAGTTGTCAAGCTGTTTTGCAATGCTGTAAGTTAGGATAAACATTTTAATTTGAAATCTATATTTTACATGGAAGTAACTGAGACAGAATTATACATCCGTTATACATTTTTCCCCTGTTTTCTCCTTTTCCACTTGGCAGTGCAGGTCAAAATCCTTAACTAAGTCTGAGTTTGTCTTTTAAATGTCAAGTTAGTTTCATTTGTGCGATGCACGAACAGATCATGAGATAATTTGAAAAGGCTCTTATTTTTGTCACCTAAACCAAAATAGATTAAAGGTTGTGATTTTATTTCCAACTTTTTAGAGTGGATTGGGAACCTCATAATTTCTAGTTATTGTCTGCTATTGCTGCAATGTACATACCACTGAGGAGTGCATTCAAATGGCATTCAAGTTCACAGTCCAAATTGTGATTGCTTTAACCTCTTTCTTACCTCCAAGTTTATCTTTATTTAAGGGCTAAAAGTCCGCAAACTAACAATTTCAAAGGAAAAGAACTTTGTAATATGGAACATGAAATTCACACCTATAGAAAATGGAACATAAACAGCTGCGTTCCTGTGATTTAAGTGATTTTGCCTTGGCAGGGAGATTTGACTCAATGAACTCTGGAGGTCCCTTCCCACCTCTAAAGTTCTGTGATTCTGTGATTCATGTGTCCAGAAGAAATTGAGAACAGTTCAGGATAGAAGTAACTTACAGGCTTAACAATGCAGTATTTTGCTTTCTTCATTCAGAGGAGTGTAGAAAAGCAGTGTAGAAAAGAATTACACAAAGTTATGCATCTCTGCACACCTACAAAATGCAGGTCAAGGCAGTTACTTATAAAGTCCCAGAAACGTCTAGGAGTGAAGTAAGATAGATTCCGATGCACCTAATGCAATAAAACTGTATTTTATGCCTTACTCATGAGCAGACAGTCTCTCGTTCAGTTACCTAAGGAAAAATTAGACAGTTAATACTTGAGGGAGAAAAAAAAGCATTAAAGGTTGTCTTGTAGACTCTGAAGTGGCCACAGAGAAAGCAATTCCCTTCTGATCATTTTGAATCCAGACAACAAAATGCCATTTTACCAGCAATTAAAGGAACACAAAGATGGGCACGTTGTCAGATAGGAAATCACTAACTGTGTGTTTAAAAGTTTCTGGGATGTTTTCTAAAAACTGTGAGTCCCGCCTTTCTACTCCAGCCTTAGTGAGTCCAGTGGCACACCCTTAACTATCATGCATAAGTCATTCAGAAAAAGATCAAAGACTCGTATGTACATGATATAAAATAAATATAAATGTCATGCTGAAAATTTTCATTTAAATTTAAGTGAATAAGGTTATTATGATCCTTATTAAAAAAAAAAAAAAATCCAGAAACTGTCACATGTAGAAAGTTAATTCTGATGTTTGCATTTATGGAAGGAAAAAGTTTGTGTATGCATTCCCTAAAAATCAGTTAGAAATTGTAATTAACTCTCATTGCACAGCAATCCTCCTTATTTTGAAACTTGTGAGATGCACCATATTTTTAGTTCTCAGTATGACAAATTTGTGTTTAGCCAGGCAGAGCATTTTAAACACTCAAGTTCTCAAATCACCTATGAAATATAACGGAGAAAATTAAAGCAGAAGTTGCAAGTTAGAAGCTGCCATCTATTGGCATTGTGAATGTATGTTAGTCTAAGATACTGATGTCTATGATGCTCCTTTCATATGTAATGCAGAAGCTAAGTGTCCTTTGAACTTAAAACTGCAGATTCATAGCAAAACATGAAACAGCTCTCACTTAACAGGGATGCCTGTGTCTAATGCCATGGAGACAGGAGAAAAAAATTAATGTTGTCTATAGTGAAATAATTATGAATAAAAAAATGTGTATCATTTTAGCTGGTCTTAAATATATTTCTAACTTGAGTCTGCATCATTTCTACAAGGTGCCTTGCTCTTGGGAAATCTAGCAGTTCATATGGCTACCGTTTTACTTTGGCTGAAAAGAAAGGATCAAAAAACCTGTGTAAAAAATGTATGGGTAGTAGTAGGAATGGCAGTACCTCTGCAAACTCATTAAATACAGGGCCATCCAATTACCCAGAAGGTTGAGAAACATCTATCAATAAAACAGGGTGCTTACTGGTCCTGCCCAATGCATTGTATGTGCAGACAAGTCATGTGGCAGGTGATGGTCAGATTGATAGAATAGGACACTTAGTTTTATGTCTACAGTAGTGGTACAAGGGTCTCTTAACACTGGTGCTTTCCAGCTGCAATGTCACAAAGAAGATAGAAAAAGGACATAGTGTTAACTATATTGGAAGCAGAGGTAGTACTGCATATATATTAACCCACAACATAATGCCAGAGATACCACAGAAGACATTTTAATGAGATATTGTAGATGTCACAGGATCACAGAATGTTAGCAGTTGGAACATATCTCAGATGATCACCTAGTCCAAACCCCTGCCAAAGCAGGATCACCTAAAATAGGTCACAGAGGAACATGCCAGGTGAGTTTTGAGTGTCTCTAGAGACAGACTCCACAACCTCTCTGGGCAGCTTATTCCATTGTTTTGTCACTCTCACAGCGACAAATTTTTCATTACGTTCTTGTGGAACCTCCTATGCTCCAACTTGCACTCGCTGCCTCTTGTCTTATCATTGGACATCATTCAGAAGACCTTGACTTTTCTCAAACTCACACTACTAAGCTAGTACCTACGACCTAGACTTAGACTCTTGCCAGCTCAATTTGTTATTAGTTTGATTGGAAGCCTAACTAACTCATACAATAGCATCCTAAGCATCTATTTCAAAGGAATTTCAGGGGGTAAAAAAAAAAAAAATTACAAAAAATAAACAGAGCTTATAATGAAACGGAAGTTATGAAGTTCACCGGTGTTTTGTGCAAGCTTTTCCAGGTATTCCAAATCTATGGGGTAACACGCATCTTAGAGTATGTAACACAGAAAGACTGTATAGTTTTGTGTGTGCAAGTTTTAATACTTTTCAGATCAGAAGAACTCTTGTGTAGCAAATTGTAACGAAGTGGAAGGATTCTTTTTTATGAAACTGGAAAAGGGGAAAAGTGCCACACAAAATTATGGGGAGGCACATTTTTTAAACTAAGTTTCAAACCATTTTAATCACTAGATTTGTCACAGAATTTAAGACACTGTTCTTCATAGTTCCTATCCAGAGAAACATGTTTACCTGGGATGAATTACTTTGGTATTTTACCTTCATTTCATAGCAAATATTAAAATTACTGTCTTGTATCAGAAACACTGTGGCCAGAAGGACCAGGGAGGCAATTGTTCCTCTGTACGCAGCACTGGTGAGGACACACACCTTGAATATTGTGTTCAGGTTCTGGAGCATGTCCAGAAGTAGGCAATGAACTCAGTGAGGGGTCTGGAGAATAGTTTTTGTAAGGAGCAGATTGAGGCAACTGAGGTTGTTTAGTCTGGAGAAAAGAAGGCTGAAAGGAGACCTTACTGCTCTTTACAACTCTCTGAAAGGAGGTTTTAACATGTTTTCTGGATAAAATTTCTGTACCAAAATTTCTGTAGCCTGTTTTGATATCACCTATGTGTAACTCTAAAAGACTGCCACTACTTAGCTCACATTGCTATTTTTCCATGGTGGTTGTACATTTGTTAATATATACTATACTTGTGTACACTTATAATGGTCATTAGTTGTTTTTTCCTGTACTAATAATACGGAAAGCTCCATTGCATTGCTGAGTTCATAAATTTAAAGAGAAAGAGTAGTTTAACATTAATTAGGAATTCACTGATTTCAGCCTTCCTTTCATAGTCTATGTTGTCCAGTCTATTGCACCAAATTCATATTGTCTGCTGTACACCCTGCTCCCATTGTTCAGCCAATTTTTAACAAGGCTGTGGCAGCAGTAAAAAATGTTACTTTACCGTATAAAACTCTACTCCTTTTTTTTTCATTCTTGCCCAGATCCTCTGGTCTCTCATTATGTATGTTATATCATGTTAGAAAACTGTTCCATAACACTAATACACGACATCCACACTCAGCTCTGGAAATGCCCACTTTCATGATGATAGGAAACAGGACTGCCAGTGAAGCCCTGATTTTTTATGGTCCTGCTGTTAAAAGTACAGACTGTCTTCATGTCTCCATTGTGTAGCAAACATAAAACAGTAATAGGGCTCACTTCTGAAGGCAATGCTTAATTAAAAAAATATTTGCACTATTATTTTATTTTAAAATGAAAAACAATATGGAAAACTCTTAAACTATTTGAAACACTTGTGTACAAAAATAGACCTCTTGAGAGCAGATCTAGTCTTTCTTGCTAGTATGAAAGATTTAATAAATTTAATAGATTGCCTTCAAACACTTTTCATATGTGTATTGAGAACATCACATCATCTGAGAAAACAAAACAAAAACAAAACCAAACTATGATACTAGGATTTCCCTGGGGGAAAAAAAATCAAAAATAATATTTAAATGGAAATCTTCTCCTAACTTGTGTTGTTTTTCTCATAAATATAATAAATCTTATTCTTCATATACCACAAGTTGTCTGGAGATGTAACATCAAAAACCTTCTTAACACAATGCAGTTTAATTAATCTTGTACAGAGTGGATAAATTGTTGCATGATAGAGTCATGGGTTTCAATAGAAAATAGTGAAGTTCTGAGTCTGAAGGAAGGTAAGAAAAGGCCAAAAGAGAGCCAAGACATTTATGTACACAAAAACTTTACTCAAGAAATTTCATTTTTCAGAAAAGCTGTGTTTTCATGAGGGAATGCATTGGATGGCTAAAAGAGGTGTGCATAGAAACAATATTATATGTTTTTTTCAGCTGTAAGAGACATCTTTATAGTACAGATAAAAAGTTTCTCAGGCTTCATGACATAAATACTGTGTTTGTCTTCTTCCCTTAATTAATTTTAACAAAATAGACCAAATTAAAGGGGAAAAAAAACCAAAACCCAGAAACATGCTTAGCAAGAGCAAACAGCTTTTCCAAGTGCAACAGCATGGGACTGCTCCATATGTGAAGGTAAGAACAGAGCTCAGAGAAACAGCAAGGCAGGTGGTAGCTTTACAGGCAAGGGCCCAGAACAAGAAGAGCAGAGCAAGTCTGATGCTGGTAACCTAATCAACCATAAGTCAAATGATCCCCACACAAATTCACAATGATGATGCAGGTCTGAAGGCAAACCATGAAGTCAGACCAGGAAGTCCCTAGTCAGGGACCGAGCCAGCAAGGTACATGGCCAAGCACTGGCATAGCTGATATACAGTTTAATGGTCAAGAGCCTGACCTTGTCTGCAGGTCCTGAGGAAGGCAGGGAGATGCAGTGTGCTTCCTGCTGCTCTTTCATAGCCCTTTTCACAGTCACATCATACAGCTGCGCTGTATCAGAACTAACCTTGAGCACACCCAGAAAAACCTATAGGAAGGGTAAAATAACTAAGGCACTGGGTCCCAGCTTTGGGACTTCATATCAGGTTGTTCTACAAAAAAGATTTTCCTTTCATTTCATGAAGTTCATAACTTGTGTGTATGTAGCTTATCATGATAACTTATTCACTCGTATCTTCCCCTTTGTAACTTCATGGTAATGTAGCATAAGCATACATAAAGAGAAGCAGCTACATAAAATAAGTGTTTTGAGATCTAGAGCCAGAAAAGTGACCAAGAAGCAGTTCCGATCCTGGCATTTTTTAGTGTATTATCTGGTACATTATATTTCATGTTCACTTTTCACAGCTAAGAGAAACCAACGTAATATCTGTGGTCAGAAGCAATCAGCTCCTGCAGTGGGATAAGGAATTTACACTTGAAACCATTACGTGAATATGGGACTGGGAAACACTGGTTTCCTTTCTTGCACTTCTGCTGTTCAAATATTTTTACTTTTTGGTGAAAAGAATGATCAGAGATGAAGAAAGCAAACTATAGATGCAAATCTCAGAGTAGCAATGTTTCAATGTTTCAGTAGTTCTGCTGACAGGACAGGAGCTGCCTGCATGAGGAAGAAGTAGAAAGTAGTCTGCTGTGTGTAATGCTCTCCTTTCAAATGTCAGTTATTTAAGCTTTACTTTCTCTGTGGTGCTTGTGTGGTTCTATTCAGATAATTTTATGCAGGCTAAATAATCTACAACACACTTGGAGTAAGAGTTTGTTTGGGTTTAACGTAAAAGTTTAGTTCATCTGTCCCAACACTTTGATAATAAAAAAACTTTTTAATACTTCATGTGCATGGCTAAGTAGTGAGTACAGTACCCTCCTCCTCTCAGTTTATGTAACATAATGACTCTTCTACACTGATGCTTTGCTAAGAAAAATCCAGTTCAGGAAAACAGGTGAGACATGGATGTGACTATTCTTTGTTAGACTCACTGCAAGAATAGTCCTCAAACTAGTCAACAAGACTGTAAACAGACCTGGATGCATAAAACAAAAATTCAAAACTGAGTGTATAAATAGCTCTGCATTTTTTGTTTAGCTGATTTAATTACATGAACTTAAAACAGACCAAGTGTGTGGAAACAGTAACATTCTTCTATAACTTGATGCATTCTAAATGCTGTGAATGTTTTCTTGTGGGAGAGAGAAGAAAGGCACAGTGATCTCTCTCTGAAAGCAATTAAATACTAGTAACAGAGGGTGACATCATGCTGCATGACTTACACGATTAGAACTCCAAGTGATTTTTGGCTTCATCATTTCCACTTGTTAATTTATTCTCTAGAAGACTTGGGAGACTTGGTCTTGCCCTTATTTAATGTATAATTTATGATTTTGACATCTTCTAAATAGAATATCCCTTGGATAGAGCTTTCTGTTAAAAGAAAATTTGATATTTCCCCTTCAGCAGAACGAGATATTAATAACTCAGATAAAAAAAATGGATATGAATCAAATGAATGAATTCCTTTGCTGTTTAGCAAGAATATGGACTGCATCCTTCTCTTAGTGAGATTAAATATTTTTTTTTTTTTTGCCACTGAACGCAATAGAAAGCACATATAGCCCAGGCCATGTAAATTATTGTAAACCTTCCCAAATGTTTACCTTACAGTTTGTAAGAAAATCAAAGTTTTATGTTGAATTGTGTATTTAAAATATTTGGAGGGAATTAGGAGAAATAGTAATACCAAGCATTAAAACAATGTTACTAGAGTAAGGATAACCAGTGATATTCCATGTTTTCTGCGTTATTTAGGCAAAATAAGGCAGTATGACATAAAATCTAACATGAAGCCTATTCCCATTCTTTACTCTTATTCACAAATACTGTGTTGCTGCAGCCTTATGTTTTCCAACCCTTTGTGCTCTGAACCTAAATGACTGTGTTTGCTGCTACCTCTTTCCAAGCAAATGTGACAACAACTTACTACACTTTTCCTTAAAGTTAAATGTTGTGAAGAACTTAACAAGAATATAACTTTGTAAATTTAAGACTATGCCCTGTTTCCATCCTCAAACCAGATCTCATTCTTAGAAGTAATTTTTGACCGAAGTCACTGCACCCTATAAACTCCAAAATCTCTACTAATATCCAATAAGTCTGTATGGTAATTATTACAGATCTTAACCTTGCCTATGATTTTGACTGATTTGACAGTGTTTGTCATAGTAACTGCTTACAAGAATTTAAGAACTGTAATTGGGGCTGTCAGGTGTATGGAGGCTTGCCTGAGTTGAACATATCCCGGACAGTGTGAAACTGACAACAGCTCCATCCTGATCTGAATATAAAATTATAAATGTGACAATCTTTTACAAAAATATTAAAAGAGAGGAAGAAAAGTTCTTCTGAAATAAAGGAAGAAAGGTCTCAGGAAAAGTACAAGTGATTGGATAAAGAACAAGCATCAGGAGAAAGACCAAAACAGAACAAGATCTGTGATACTTAATGGAAGAGAGGAAATACATCATTCTACTGAAAGGAATCGGGCAAATTTTTAAATACAGCTTTCAAATATCCTCTTTCATTAAGTCTAATAAAATAAGTAACATTTAAATGAAATTCAGATACACATAGTTAAAGCACTGGAATTTAAGGATCTCACCCAAACTGCAGCATCTGCTTATATTTCAGAAGTTCATTTTAGCTGTGAAATGCTATAAAAACTTGAGCTAATACACCCTCCATATAGCCTTGAAAACTATATGTGACTATCCCCATTTTACAGGTAAAGAAAGATTAAGTAACTTGGCTCAGACCAGAAGAAAATGATTCATCATTGCAAGATCGGAGATTTAAACCTTCCAGTCTTGCACTCAGGCCATTAAACCAGTTTTTTTAGTACAGCCATGACTGTTAACAAACTGTCTTCCAAATTAACAGTGAAACACAATCTTGCAGACCTGCAGTATCACTCTTTTAACTTCTTTTTTCACCAGAATGCTCACAAGCTTTATTTCCTAGTGGGAACTGAAACACTGGGATCCGCTTTGAGTATGATATTAATTTGGAAAAGTCCCCGTACAACAGAAGTGATCCAGAGCTTTCTGCAGTGCAGAAGGTTGTGCATCTGGCACCTGCACCTGGAGACAAGCTATTAAAAAAGAACAGTAAAACCATTTTCCAATAGCTACATGTGTACCTCCCACAGAGAGCTGCAGCTTCTGGCTCAAGGTACAGATAGCAAATCTCTTACCATTTTGTGTTTTTCCAACATGAAAAACTATCATATCAGTTAACATCACTCATCATTACTAGGTGGCTTGGGCTGTAAACCTGCCTCAAGTCACCTTTTTTTCCAAGTTAACAGTAGACAGCCTCTAGCAATCAGCTTAATTAAGCTTTGATATCTTTCATTTTACAACAGAGTGTAGGAATAGAAATGAAAACATTCTCCAGTCAGACCAAGTGCCCATACGATTTCAGGTTACTTAAACCAAACAATTTAGTGACCAACTTGTAAAGATTCCACTACTATTTGTTTATTTCTCATATCCTGTTCCATCTTATAACTGGGTGGTTTTTTTTCTTTTGGTTACCATTTGATTTTCACTTGAAGAGTGTGGAACAAATTGTCATCCCTTCACAGTCAGAGGCGATGTGGAGTATAGCCTTTGCTTCATATTTTTATCATCTGCATATGCACATAGTGCACAACACTAAAGCTGAGTGCACAACTCAAACTGTTGGAGTGAGTCCAGAGGAGGGCCATGAAGATGATCAGAGGGCTGGAGAAGCTCTGCTATGAGAGTTGGGGGTCTTCAGCCTGGGGAAGAGAAGGCTTCAATGAGACCTTGTAGTGGCCTTCCAGCATCTGAAGGGGCCCTAAAAGAAGGCTGGAGAGGGACTGTTTACAAGGTGTTGTCGTGACAGAATGAGGAGTGTAAAGGGTTAGCCCTCCTGGGTCGGGGGAGTGGTCAGAACCTGACCCCCCTCCCAGTCTGCTCGATGCCAGGTGTAGTGTTCAGCCCACTCCCACTTCCTGTCTGGACCCCCCTATATAAACAGGGGAACTTCTTGTTTTCTTCCCTTCTCCCTTCTTCCTTCTCCCACCTCGTGGCCACCCTTTACCATGCGGTGGGTATCTCCCTGGACCCCTGCCGTCCAATCTGGTTGTATATATATCTTTTGTACCTTGTTACCCTTTCCCTATACCTATTTGTAACCTCCCTATTCTCAATACCTTTCATTTCTTGGTAAATATCTCTCTTTTACCTTCCAAATTGTGGTCATACTGGTTTGTGGGTGGCTTTACCCCTTCTACCTTTTTTCTTTCTCTCCCCTAACCAAAGAGGGAAGGAGGGGGGAAGACATCCTATTATTATTGTATTGGTTTCCCCTGGAAAGCTAAACTCAAACCAGTACAGAGGAGTAATGGGTTTAAACTGGAAGAGGGGAGATTTAAACTAGGTGCTAGGAAGAAGTTCTTTACATTGAGGGTAGTGAAACACTCACTACAGCTGCTTCTGGGCTGAGGAGAAAACCATGTCCAAATACTGCATTCCTATTTAATAGTAGATAAGAAAAATTACATCCATGTGGGCTGCCAAGGTGAAACCACAAGAAATTTACCAGTTGTACCAACTGGTTTCAATCCCGTTCTTCCTATCCTTCATTAAGTTTAGTATGAGACAGTTGGTAAGATCAGGGGATTTGGTTTGGAAAAGATTTTCAAAAAGCCTGAACTCCCTGTAGCCTCACTTTTTGTAATCCCTGGGTTTGAACTGCAGTTGCTGCCATCATGTTCAGTGTGGATGGGGGGACATGGTTCAGATGATTTGCTGTGGGACATTATAGTGTTGTTTCTCAGTTTAGCAATGCACAGTGCAGGAGTGTGTCTGCATGCTTATCCATCTTGAGATTAACTTTTTCTTAAGTTTTACGTGACAGAAGTTGGGAAGGTAGACCTTTTTCACTCCCACCTTTACTCAGGTAATTTGTTTGCTCATGGGCATGAGTTACTAGTTGCGAGTTATGAACCGGGGAATTTGTGAGTTGGAAATGTCACGAATTAAATGATGAATTAGTGAATTGACTGCTAAACTAGTTTGTACAATGGAAGTAGTGTCCTTGATTGACATATTTTTTGTTCTCTTTTCTAATGATTTCATAGAATAAAGTTTAGTTCACAGAATCATATTTCCTCTGAGTTTGAGAGGTATAAATGGACCATAACCATTGCTATAGTTTTCTATAACTGTTATTTCTGTGCAAATATTGGCTGAATACTTTAGAATTATAGAATTATACCATATCTTGAGTTGGAAGTAACCCCTAAGGACCACCAAGTCCAAGTCTCTGCTCCTCGTAGGACTACCTATAACCAAACCAAACTAAGAGTGTTGTCACAGAATCACAAAATCACAGAATTATCAAGGCCTCTGAGTTCATCAACTCCAGCCTATGACCTAACACATCGACTAGACCATGTCACCAAGTGCCACATCCGATCTTCCTTTAAACATCTCCAGGAATGGCAACTCCAGCACCTCCCTGGCCTGTCTATTCCAATGTCTAATTACTCTTTCTGACTCCTAACATCCAACCTAAACCTCCTTTGGCACAGCTTCAGACCATGCCCTCTCATCTTCAGCTGGTCATTGTTCAAGGACCTCCTCCAGGCCCAGGAACAA
>WBNM01020302.1:0-70282 GCA_013399055.1 Ramphastos sulfuratus
CCACCCTAACCTGGTACAATACCCTCAGGAAAAGTCACCCATGGAGCCTTCTCCTCTCCAGGCTGCACCCTCCCAGCTCCCTCAGCCTGTGGTCACAGTAGAGCTGCTCCAGCCCTGGGAGCATCTTTGTGGCCTCCTCTGGACTCACTCCAGCAACTCTGTGTCCTTCTTCTGCTGGGGACAGCAGAACTGAAGGCAGGATTGGAGGTGAGGTCTCAGCAGAGCAAAGGAGCTGAAGTCTTGTTTCAGGGAACAGAAGGTTTTAGTGCTGCTCTCCATCAACTTGTTGAGTGTTTTAATAGCTAAGTTCCTGAGCCCTGCATTCACTTGTGCTTTCAATCTGCTACCATATTAATCTCACCCCATAATTAGCTGCCTGGGGGATAATGTGTATTATTCAGAGGACCCAGGTGAAAGGAAACAAAAGAAAAAAATAGCTCCATGGGTCTGAAATTTCATGATTTATCTCCCTCCCAAAAGAGAAAGGTGAACCAAGGCACAGCTCTTGCTCAGTTACCCACACTTGACAGTTTTGCTCTGCACGTTGCAAAGTGCAGCACTCAAGAGGTGAACAAAAACAGTGCTGCAGAAAAATCAAACCCCACTTCTGTCTGCTCCAAGAGAACAGCAGGGAAACCTGGCACTTGGAAGATCTCCACCAGCCAGTTAAGAGGAGGCTGCAAGATACTGTACAATATTTATGAGTGTGAGATATAGGCTATAGATTAATTCATAAATCCTCCATCCATAATTTAGAGTCTATTTACAGAGTAAAACAGTCATCAGGCAGCAAAGCAGCAGCACAAAAGCATTCACTTAAGTTTAAGGGCATTAGTAATGAGTGCTCAGAAATGAGAGGACCATAATAAACCAGTCAGTCAGTGGCAGGCTGATTAAAGTGCAGGGGCTAGAAAGAAAGGGAATGCATTTTTAAGGCACTTGATGTGCTCTAAATTTTTAATGCCCCCTATAAAAAATCTTTCATTTAGTTGGAAATATTTATATAGCATTAAGGCTCTTATTGCAATTGAGAGTAAGAAATTAGCCTGGACTTGTTCTGCAGAGCCCAAATTTCAACCTCACACCAAGGTGCTATGAAGAGGGGCTTGAAAAAGTTTTGATCCCAGCAGCACAATTTCTCTATTCCCTCAAAACTCCTCCTTCAGCACTCATTTTTCTCTGGTTAACAACACAAAGCTGCTGTACCTCACGTTTATAGGCATCCTGGGCAGTAAATCTGATGATCAGCACCTGAAAGGTTGGGTGATGCCTGCAGAGGTAAGGCACAGTTCACACGTTTGGATGTAACTTAAGATGCCTAACAACATACAAGCTGGGGATGGTCTCCTGGGGTGCATTAAGAGTGCAGCCAGTAGGTTAGGGAAGGTTCTCCTCCACCTCTGCTCTGCCCTAGGGAGGCCATATCTGGAGTATTTTGAACTGGGCTCCCCAGTTCTAGAGAGACAGGGGAGGGTACACCGCTGCTGAGGGGCAGCTCTGGGAGGAGCAAGGGCTGAGAGCCCTGGGGCTGAGAGCCTGCAGAAGAGCAGCCCCAGAGGGCAGCTGAGCAATGCTCAGCAAGAGAGAAAGGAGCTGTGGGGGGCAAGAGGCTGGGGCCAGGCTCTCCTCAGTGGTGCCCAGCAGAGGCACAAACTGGAACTCAGGAAGTTTCACCTGAGCAGGAAAAGAAACTTATTAGGTGTGAGGGTGCTGGAGCCCTGGAGCAGGCTGCCCAGAGAGGCTGTGGAGGGTCCTTGTGTGGAGAGCTTGCAAGGCCAGCTGGGCACTGTGCTGCTGGGCAAGCTGCCGTGGGTGCCCTGCTTTGGCAGGGGCTGGGCTGGCTGATCTGGCAGTCAGAAGCATGCAGCCTTTTATGCCCAAGCACAACAGACTCTCCTCAGTGGTGCCCAGCAGAGGCACAAACTGGAACTCAGGAAGTTTCACCTGAGCAGGAAAAGAAACTTATTAGGTGTGAGGGTGCTGGAGCCCTGGAGCAGGCTGCCCTGAACATTTCAGGTGCCTCATTTTCAGCGCAGACTCCCCAGAAATCTGCCAGGACCCCACAAAGCCTGTGGGCTCTGCCTGGTTCTGCCCCTGCCGCCCTTCCCTGCTCGCCGCGCTCGTTCCTTACACTTGGTGCTACGAAGTTAGAGTTAATTAACAAGGGAAAACTGCTGTAAGGCATTTAGCTTTGAACCACTCCAAGTGTCATTTTGGCCATGTTTGACAGCAGATCAATTGCTCCTGGTTCTGATGCCAGATTTGCTGAGATGATGAATCTTGCAGCATGGTATTTTCCTTTCTCCCAGTGACATTTTAATTGCCTTCGGTGGCCAAAGCTCATTTTATGTATTTCAGCTTCTTTAATTGCTGCTCACTTTCCTGCTTTGCTTTACCACAATCACATCAAGCATTAGTTTATTTAAGCAGAGTAATGAGCCTCACCATTAAGAACCATGCTCCCAGTTACAAGTGCAACACATTGTAATTTAGCAACTGCATGAGCCAGAACTTGGAAACCCTTTTCGAGTGCGGCTCTCTAAGTCTGCCTCGTAGATGGGAGCCCTAGGGGTGATGTGAAGGAGTAAATGTGACACTGCTTAATGCAGCAGAAGGGCCAGCCTCCTCCTCCTCCCAAAGCTGTAATTAGGTGTGATTTGCACTAATCCTTAAAAAGACACAGAAATCCCTAAAGGAAACAGAAAAGGCAGATTAGGAGCAATATTCTGCTGGCAGCACCTCAGGTGATTTATGTCAATTAAGATTACTTCCATGCTCTCAGGAAGCCACCTTTCACTCCATCCCTTAAAGAAAAGGGGGATGCTGAGTGCTGGGCCCACTCAGCACTCACACAAAGCAGCACAATCCCATTTCCAGAGACAAAACAATCTGAGAGTTCATCCAGTGAAGTCTATTACACTGCACACAAGCCTCAAAGCTATCCAACAGCACCAAGAGAGAAGTCATTTCTCATTATACTCTCAAGATGTTGCTGAGATAAAGCTCTTAAACCCACTGCCTCATCTATGCAAAAGGCTGAGCTGTTTCAAAGCAAAGCTGCACATCCCTCTGGCACTGGAACAGGCTGCCCAGGGAGGCTGGGGATGCCCCCTCCCTGGAGGTGTCCAAGGCCAGGCTGGATGAGGCCTTGAGCAACCTGGGCTAGTGGGAAGTGTCCCTGCCCAAGGCAGGAGGGTTGGAACTAGGTCACAGAATCACAGCAAACATCCAGTTGGAAGAGACCTCCAAGCTCATCCAGTCCAACCCTCGACCCAGCACTTAAGGATCAGCACCAAACCATGCCCCCAAGCACCAGGTCCACACACTGCTTAAACACCTCCAGCAACAGTGACTCCAGACTGGCCTGGGCAGACCATTCCAGTGTTTGAGAACCTTCTCTGTGAAGAAACATTTCCTGGCATCCAGCCTCAACCTCCCCTGGTGCAACTTGAGACCACTTCCTCTGGTCCTGTCGCTTGCCACCAAGGAGCAGAGGCTGTCCCCTCCTCACTCCAACCTCCCTTCAGGTAGCTGTAGAGGACAATGAGGTCTGCCCTCAGCCTCCCCTTCTCAAGCCTGAACCCTCTTGATTCTATGATCTCTAAGGTCCCTTCCAACCCAACCCATTCTATAATTCTCTAGTTTCTTTGGAGAGAGGTTGAGAGCATCTCTGCTGCTACAACTTCAAGCCACATTCGTGATCTAACAAGAACATCTTCAGGACTACTGCTGGCAAGTGATGAATCATTTGCAAGCCAAGATAGGAAAGGAGTCATTAAAACCACCTTGCTGCCATTCCCCAGGCTGCCTCAGGAAGGAATCAGCTTCAGCTCTCATCTTCTGATTCTTTGTTGGTGACTGGAGAAAAAGGTTTCCCAACTATCAAAGGCCTTTGTTTGCCCCTAGATATCAGCAGAGCTCAGTGCTGATCTACAAAACATGTCAGAAGAACTACCTGTGCCACCTGGAAACCTCTCGTGTCTGGGTGTGCAGGGAGATGGGATCACTTCTGCAGCAGCAGCCACAGATGCAGCAAGACTCACTGGCAAAAGACACAGCTGATGAATCCATGCAGCCAGCAACTGAGTTTAATGACATTTCAAAATGCCCTTCTCTTTGGAACAACCAACTCTGCACTCCACAGAAAGGCCCAGATCATCTCCATCCTCTCTTATCTCCCAAGCCCGCACATCTCTGTCTCCAGTTCCCTCTGGCAGCCCCATTTATGAAGAGTATTTTTAGGCAGAGCAGGAGTCAGTGTACAAATAACATTAAAAATGCAATTAACATTACCAGATATAATGAGCTGTTTAATTACCCTTGAAACTGGGCCTTGTGAAGATCCAATAAACTTGAAAGTGCTTTGGTTACCAATCAAATTAACCAGCATAAAGAATATCCAGACTGTTGGCATTACCCATGGACAAGGGGAGATGAGAGCAAGGAGAAACTTCTGCCATTAACCTCGTGGAGAACATCACAGAGCTTTCAGTTTTTCTCAGTTTACCTCCTCCAAAGCCCTGCAGAGAGGGCATTGCCCTCCCAGGAGCCTGGCAGCACCAAGGTGTTCAAGAAATGTGTGGACGTGGAGCTTTAGGAGATGGTTTAGAGGCCATAGTGGGCTTAGGTTGATGGCTGGACTTGATCTTAGAGGGCTCTTCCAAACAAACCAAGTCCATGCTGCTTTGGTTCTGCTGACCACAGCCACATAGCTCCAACACAAGTAAGGAGAAGCTGCTTCCAAAGACCCCAGGGGGGTTTTGGAGAAAACACTGACAGAGATGATCTAAGGGCTGGAGCAGCTCTGCTGTGAGCAGAGGCTGAGGGAGGTGGAGGGGTGCAGCATGGAGAAGACTCTGGGGGAACCTCAGAGGTGCCTGTCAATAGCTGAAGGGATCCTGCAGGAAGGCTGCAGAGGGACTTGTCCTGAGGGTGTCTAGAGACAGGCCAAGGGGGAATGGTTTGAAGCTGCTGAAGCAGAGCAGAGTTAGAGTGGAGCTGAGGAAGAAGTTCTTCAGCATTAGGGTGCTGAGACCCTAGCACAGGCTGCCCAGGGAGGCTGTGGCTGCCTCCTGCCTGGGGGTGTTCAAGGCCAGGTTGGATGAGGCCTTGAGCAGTGAAATCTGTTTGAGAGGTGTCCCTGCTCATGGCAGGGAGGTTGCAGTTCATAATCTCTTCCAGCCTGAGCCATCCTGGGATTCTCTGAGCCTGTGATACTCCAGATGTGGCCCCATGGTGTGGTAACTGCCATTACAGCAGTCACTCTTGTGACAGGAAGACAGAACCATTGTAAGAGACCTCATTTCTAACAGAGCTGTGAAGCATCCACCAAGCACCAATTTCCACAGTTTCCATCACTCTGGGTTGTGCTTTGCTTAAGTGGCCTGAAGTGAGTTCATGTGAAAACATCAATGGGAGCTTCACCTTTCATTAGAATAAAATTAAATAATGAAGCAGAAGAGAAAATTAAAGCTCTGTGGTGCTCTCCCCAGCTTTCATTCCAAGCACACAGCTGTCACACAAGGTTAGTGGAGCCTTTAGAACCCTGTGTGTTGTAGTGGAGATCCAGACAGACCCTTGATTGGTGGCAAAATGCAGCAGCACAGTAATTACTTCTCAGCTTTTTTAAGATAATCTTCCTGCAATTGGGAAGCTTTTAGCCCAGGATCAAATGACAGCCTGGAGTAATTCTCAATTACAACCTAGCCCAGGGTCTTGCTGTCCTTTCACTGGGTGCTTCCACTTTGACAGCATCAATGACTCACTGAGAAGAGGAGGAGAGATGACCTCTGGAGATCATCTAGTCCAAGCCTCCTGCTCAAAGCAGGGTCAGCTGCAGAAGGCAGCTCAGTAGCCAGGCAGGGTCTGGATTTGTTATCAGCAGTCAGGGAGGCTCCCACCAAGGTGATGCCTTCCTCACTAGAAGAGAGGCTCTTTTGATGCTTTAAAGAGAGCAGATTAGGCTAAGAAGCACCAAACCTGCTTCCTCAAAGGTCAGCCTGATATTCAGGCCACATGAACTGCTTTGCTCGTGCAGGATCAGCTTAGTAGCTCAGGTAGAACTCAGAACTGAACCCAAGTTTGCTGAGTTTTAGGGCAAGCTGATTAACTGCTTGTTTAAACCCACAGCAAGCACTCTACAAAACAACTAGACTCAGTCTCCTGCATTTAACCATGCCCTGCCCATGCTCAGCTTGCCCTTGTCATGCCATAGAGAATGACAGAATCACAAACAGTTTGGGCTGGAAAGGATCATTGAGCTCAACCACTGCAGGTTGTCCTACAGCCTAGTATCAAGCAGCACTTGATCCTTCTCTGTCAAAGCCTCTCAGCTCTACCCTACAGGTCAGTACCAGTCCTGAACTCAAAGGATGCTTCAGTCAACAGCATCTGAACCCATGAGTGTATTTTAAATTGTGCCAACTGCTGCACCTCTAGAGCAAAATGGGTGATTTGGCATTGGGCTGGACAAGAGCAGAGTATGTCCTGTTTTGATGGTGGGAATGGAGCATGGCTCAAGAGCATCTGAGTGTTTCTCATTTACTTCCATGCATCTGCAGGTTCAAGCTCTCTTACCAGGCTTGGTGTACAGGTCTGAGCTCCTCGCTCCACAAAGGACAGTGAGGGGCTGGAGAGTGCCTGGATAAAGGCACCAAAGCTGGGGAAGGGTCTGGAGAGCAGGGCTGGGGAGGAGCAGCTGAGGGATCTGAGGGTGTTCAGTCTGGAAAAGAGGAGGCTGAGGGCAGAGCTCATTGTTCTCTGCAGATCCCTGAGAGGAGGTTGGAGCCAACTGGGGTTGGTGTCCTCTCCCTCAGATTAGGTTATAGAAGGAGAGGAAATGGCCTGGAATTGTGCCAGGGAAGGATGAGGTTGGAGATGAGGAAAAGTTTCTTCACTGCCAGAGTGGTCAGGGACTGGCACAAGCTGCCCAGAGAGGTGCTGGAGTCCCCATGCCTGGAGGTCTTCAAGAAAGGTGTGGCCATGGCACTTGGGGCCACGGTTTGATGGCCATGAAGGTGTTGGGCTGATGGTTGGAGTGGATGATCTCAGAGGTCTTTTCCAACCCAAACATTTCTAGGGTTCTATGCTTTACACTGGTGAAAGCTATGACAGACTCAAGGGAACTGCTCTGAATTAAGGGATTAGCATGACAGAGCTGAACACCAAATTCTTCTTTGCTAATAATACTTTCTGAAGGCTAAAGACAGAGAAAACTCTTTCTTAGAGCTGCTTTTTCAGACAGTTTCCTAATTAATAAAGCAACAACCCTGCATGGATGTTTTGCCCACGTTCACATGATGATTTTCTGCAGCTATTTCTGTCATCATTACTTTTTATCTAGCCAAAAAATCAACTCAAAACAAAAGAAAAGGAAAAAGTCTGATTAATTTGCAGCTTGGTGAGTTAAAAGTGAGGTAAATAAATGATTCATGCAGGTTGGTTTTGTATGAATAAATTATTTCTGCCTTCTATTGTGTTTCATTTGCTAGAAGAATGTAAAATTAATGCTATTCTATGCAAATAAACCCCCTTTTATAAAAGTCTGACCTAATTATAGGTGTTTGCTCTGGAAAAACACCCTGGAGCTTCTGGGAATGAAGTGTCTTGGTGCCATAGGGGCGTCAGGGAAGGAAAGGTTCAAACAAAACAGAAGATGTCACTGGAGGATACCTAGCAGAAAGAAAAAGACATGATTCATCTTTCTGTCTTTCTCCAGCATGCTCAGCCTTGTAGAGAGCTGATTGGTACCCAAAGATCACATCCCCACAGCCAATGTTCTCCCACAGCCTGTGAGCCAAGAGAAATAGGCTGCATGCAGAGTCCTGGGCTGCAGCAAGAGCAGTGTGGGCAGCAGAGCAAGGGAGGGGATTCTGCCCCTTTGCTTTGCTCTCCTCAGACCCCACCTGCAGTCCTGTGTGCAGTTCTGGAGCCCCCAGCACAGNAGCCCAGCACGCAGAGAGGTGGATCCCAGAGGACTGTCACTGATGCCAATAAAAGAGATGGCATTTAAATCATCTTGTAGCCAAGGAAACAGAGAAGCACCTGGCAATTATTATCCCTCAGCTTTCTCCTTCCCATGTACTGCTGCTCCAATGTCAGCAGTTCAGCCCAAGCCTGCAACAGGCGATGGCCAAATTAACTCTTCAAACATTGTCCTCCAGCTGACTTGTTGAGACCTTTGAACAAGGACTGCTCAGAAAATGATGAGTCAAATACCAAATTAGCTCTTGATAGCTACCTTTGCAATTGATGGAATATATCTTCCTCTGGAGCTGGCTCTGGCAGAGCCAAAGACTGTCTTTGGAGGATCTTCTCAATCATAGAATCATAGAATGGTAAGGTTGGAAAGGACCTCAAGGATCATCTAGTTCCAATCCCCTGCCATAGGCAGGGACACCTCCCACTAGTACAGGTCACTCAGGGACTCATCCAACCTGGCCTTGAACACCTCCAGGGAGGGAGCAGCCACAACCTCCCTGGGCAACCTGTGCCTGTGTCTCACCACTCTCACTGAATGCTCAACAAGAGCTAAAGGGCTCAAGAGGCTGGGGCCAGGCTCCACTCAGTGGTGCCCAGGGGCAGCACAAGGAGCAGTGGGCACAAAGTGGAACCCAGGAGGTTAAATCTGAATAGAAGGAGGAACTTTTTTGTTGTGAGGGTGCTGGAGGCCTGGAGCAGGCTGCCCAGAGAGGCTGTGGAGTCTTGTGTGGAAAGCTTGTGACCCCAGCTGGGCACTGTGCTGCTGGGCAAGCTGCTGTGGGTGCCCTGCCTTAGCAAGGGATTGGATGATCTCCAGAGGTCCCTTCCAGCCCTCATCTCTGAAAGTCAGAAGAATGCAGCCTTTTGTCCATGAAGTCTTCCTGAGGAGGGTGCTGAGCCAGGGCTGCTGTGAGCTGTTAGCACAGAGCAAAGGGCTGGCTCAGTGATGGCACCAGGAGCCCCCTTGACTTCCCAGTGATGGGCACTCTCCAAGTCCCACAGCCCTCTTCCATGGAGAAGTTTCATTCCAACAATGTTTTCCTTTTTGGCTTTCTGAACACACAACTAAGCTTCCATTCATACCCTGCTTACATCACAGCACAGCAGCCACCTCCCAGGACCTGCCCACAAGTCCCCTCCCTCAGGTTTCCAGCTGCCTTTTTCATATTTCAGTGTGAATTTATACCACTGACAACAAGAGCAGAATTAATGCAGATTTTACAGCTTTACATCTTTCACTGCTAACCACTAAGGAACTCCCTTAACAGGATTTCATCCCAACAGCTGTCCAATAGTCTTGGAAAATAACCTCCAGCAACCACCTCATGAATTTGAGGCATAAGCAGGAATCACTACACTGACAATGATTTAGCTGGGAATATGAAGACAGGAAACACTGCAGATCTGAACTGCTGGAGCATGTCCAGAGAAGGGCAACAAAGCTGTGGAAGGGTCTGGAGAGCAGGGCTGGGGAGGAGCAGCTGAGGGAGCTGGGGGTGTGCAGCCTGCAGAAGAGGAGGCTCAGGGCAGACCTCATTGCTCTCTGCAGCTCCCTGAAGGGAGGTTGTAGCCAGCTGGGGTTGGGCTCTGCTGCCAGGTACCCAGGGACAGAACAAGAGGACACAGCCTCAAGCTGTGCCAGGGGAGGTCTATGCTGGATGTTAGGAGGAAGTTCCTGACAGAGAGAGTGATTGGCATCGGAATGGGCTGCCCAGGGAGGTGGTAGAGTGCCCATCCCTGGAGGTGTTGAAGCCAAGCCTGGATGGGGCACTCAGTGCCATGGTCTGGTTGGTTGGCTAGGGCTGGGTGAGCTTGGAGCTCTCTTCCCACCTGCCTGATTCTGTGATTCTATTCTATGATTCTGTGATTCAGACATTCTAATTAAAACACACAGAGCCCTTCAACAAAGTGCTTCAAAACTGCTTTTAGCTACCCCAGGATGATTGAAAGGAAGAGCTCCTGCCTGCCCAGGACTGCCACTCTTGGGCCTGCCCATGCAGCAGCTCTGCCCTATTTGCAGGTGTTTTCCCCAGGGCACTTCCACTGCTCTCACACTGGCTCTACCAAGCAGTGTCTGTGACAGACTGACTGACTGACTGCTTCCTTCCATCAGACTGATTTATTTAAGGGGTTCCAAGCAGTGTTTTGTGACAGAATCACACCAGAGGTTCCCATTAACTGACCTGTCTGCTCCAACCTCTGCAGCTGCTACTTCTCTCCAGCCTTCACTCCTTCCCCTCCCTCCTGCTGGCTCACCACAGGTCAGAGAAGGACTCCAGGTTTCCAAACGATTGAGTCTACTCCAGGTATTAAATGCAGACAAAGAGGTAATCATTACTCTATCACTGCACCTGTCCCTTGTAAATGTACAGAATGATAACTCACATTTGTTACCTGATGCAACAGCAACCTTGACGCTGTTCCCCAGCAGAGACATCACCTTCTAGATATCTACAGTGGCAGCTGCAATTCCACCTTCAATGTCTGTTAGCTATTTCATTCCAGTTTATGGGAATTCCCTCTCTGAAAGGCCTGTCCACCAAGCAAGGAGACATTTCTCAAGCTGTCTCTTTTCTTGCTGGCTGTATGCTCCTCACCTCACCACCTCTTTACCCTGCCCTCAGGTCCTTCCTCAGTGCAAGTTGCACCTCATCCTCAGGAGCAAGCAGTTAGGGCAGAGCTGAGTTGGATCTAGACAAATCTGGCAGACTTTTGAAAGCAATGTGAGTAATTAGCAAGCTGGAATTTAAACAGTCCCAGCTCTCTGGTACTTTATTCCCAGCCTGAATGCCCTTGATAGAAATCAGTGAGGTATCTACTCCAAACAGTTTTGTTTCTGTACACAATGTGGCTGCTGCAATTCACAACAGACAATTTAGTGGGTGGATCTGTAATTAAATTATTATGGCTCCTATCTAATTAGAAGAGATTTCAAGGCACGTTTCAAGCTGTGGTTGGATGTCAGTTTGAAGTTGCCTCACAGGGCCTGGCAAGCAATCCTGCTGCAGGAGGGCAGAGGGAAACAGCATCCAAGGCTAAGGAAAGGAGGAGCTAAAAATAACCCCACTTTGGAGTGACTGCTTTTCATTCCCAGCCCAGCTCTTGGTTACTGCCATGCTCCCACCCCACACATCACTCCAACAGAAGGAAACAACAACTGAAACCACAGAGAGCATGCACAAAGTGCAGCTCAACCAAAGCCTTCCTGCTCTCTGGGAAAACAGAGGCTGCTGGAACACTGCAACAGGCTGCCCAGGGATGTGGCTGAGGTCCCATCCCTAGAGACATTCAAGATAAGACTCCATGTGGCCCTGGGCAGCCCGTTCCAGCCAGAGGTGTCCCTGCTATCTGCAGCGGGGGTGGCCGAGATGACCTCAGAGCTCTATGATTTTGGGTGAGGATGCAAAGCTTTGGGGTTCACACCTATCTAAAAAGCAGTGGCTCTGTTCTACTGCAACAGAAGATGCATCTGAATTGTAAAAGGCATTCAGAAGTCTAGAGCAAACATCGCTCCTGTTCTGCCAACTCCTTGGCACTCTTTTGCCCTTATCAGCATGGTTCCTCCTAAGTGTTGATAATTTTCCTGCTGATCAAAGCCTTTGAAAAGGGGTGAGTGCCAGGAGGCTGGCGCCAGCCTCTTTTTGGTGATGCCCAGTGTCAGGACAAGGGGCAATGGGTGGCAGCTGCGGCACAGGAGGCTCCACCTGAACCGGAGGAAGAATTTTTTTCCCTGTGAGGGTGACAGAGCACTGGCACAGGCTGCCCAGGGAGGTGGTGGAATCTCCCTCTCTGGAGGTATTCAAAACCTGCCTGGATGTGTTCCTGTGTGATCTGCTCTAAGTGATCCTGCTGTGGCAGGGGGGCTGGACCAGATGATCTTTGGAGGTCCCTTCCAGCCCCTGACATTCTGTGATTCTATGATCAGGGGGAAATGCAGAGTTTGAGTCAACAAACAGGGACTATTCAGAGGGAACTTCAAGTGTAACGCTGAGAGCAACCCTGCAGAAAAGGACTTGGGAGTACAGGTGGAAGAGAAGACTTCAAGGTGCTGGAGCCACCATGAGATTAAATTTGGTTAGGAACAAGCAGGAATTGAAATCCCAGCTCTGGCCTCCTCTGGGACCCACTCTCCCAGCACACACATCCTGCTCTCTAATTGCTTCACCTCCCTCTTTTTATGTACTTTTCCTTCTGCACTTAAATACATTTCAAATGTAATTAGATTAAGAAATTGTCTGCTTCACCCAGGAACTAATAAGCCCATGTAGCTCCAATTTGTCCATTACAAAGCTCACATCAAAGCCCCAGCTATTGCCACTGCAAAGTAATTAAGCCAGTAAAACCATCGGCGGCTTGAAGAGCTCTTTCATTAGGAAAGAGAATGCAATTATTTTGCTGCCACCTTTTCTTATTCTATTAGCCTGATGTGCAGGAGCAGACACATCAAGCAGGCTCCTCAGCCCCCCTGCCTCCCAGAGCATGTTTCCTACCCACTGAAGTCCTTCACGCGCAACTGAACCACTGATGGTCAACAAGTTGCCTCCTGTGTCACGATGTGACACCACTTACTGAGCTTAAACATCTCCTGCCAGCTGCACTGAGCGCAGTCCTGAAACCCTTCAGCTTTCACTGAGTAGGAAAGAGAATTGCAAATGGTCAGGAAGGCAGCATGCAGAGGATGAGGGGTTTGCAAGGAGGACTCACAGAATCATTTAGGTTTCAAAAGATCTTCAAGGAAGACTCACAGAATCATTTAGGCTTCAAAAGATCTTGAAGATCATTGAGTCCAAGCATTAACCCAACAGTGCCAAGCTGTTGCTCAAGCATGTCCCTCAGCACCACAGCTATACCTCTGGGAGGAGCAGCCAGGACAGGTGAGCCTCAAGTGCCCACCAAAGGATTGCAGCCCAGGGAGGGCATCTTCAGCAGCAAGCTGAGGAATTCCCAGAGCCAAGCCTCTTCTTTCTTGGCTGTGTCCCAGCAGGACTCTCTCCCTTCTGCCTTCTATCCCCATCCCTCTGCTCCTGAATCCACTTCCCATCTGCTGCTGAGTCCAGGCTGGGCCTTGCCCAGTGCTTGCCCCCAGCATTGGTGGTGCCAATGGTACCCTCCTTGCTATCAGGGGTTGTGTTGGCTCTTGCTTTGTGCCTCTTTGTCACACAGCATTGTTCTGCTTCCCATCCCAGCTGCTTGAGTTTCTTTCCCACCCCATCAGCCTCTCTCCCTTCTACCCCTTCTCTTCCCTTTGGGAACAACAAAGAGCCTCTAGCACTCAGCTGGTGCCCAGCCCAGCCCTGACCCTTCACAGGACATCAGCACAGGGAGGAACAGGCAGGTTCTGAAGAGAAAAGGAACAGCTGAACCCAGCCTCACTGATGGAGTAACTCCATCCAAACTATTTGCTGGCATACAAGACTGGCAGGCAACCAGCCACAGAAAGCTTTGATTTAAGACAGTCAAAGGAGTTCTGTTGTGAGGGAAATAGTGGTTGCATGGTATCCACATCCCCCCTCAGAGAGCTGCAGCACGCAGCTGGGCTTAGCAAAGTATCCAACAAGAGAGACTTCTTCGTACCTGATACCCAGACTGCAGCATGCAGGGGATGGCAGCTTGAGTGGCCATCAGGCAAATGGTTAAAAAACAAGGCAGGAAAAGGAGTTAAAATTGTTAAAGCTGTTGAGTTTTTCCTCCTCATAAACAGCTTGTGGCATGTGAGGGAACCAAAAACCCTGCTGGAGTGTGTGTGGGTGTGTGTGTGTGTGTGTGTGTGTGTGTGTGTGTGTGTTAAAGAGAACTGAACTCTGCTGACAGCCTTCTGACTGGCGAGGAAGAAACTACACTGTAATGAAGGATATGTAATGAAGAAAAAACCTGACTAATGGCTTAGCTACAGGTTTGCTCTAGCAAGCAGAAGCAGAAGTGAAATGCAGATGGAAACACAAGTTACTGTGGGTTTCAGCTCAAAACACAGAAAGGAGACTTCTCTTCCATTTCCAACCGCAGTGAAGTGCTCAGAGCAGCCTGCAGGAAGCGCCAGGACCCCTGTGAGTTGGGCTGGCTTCTCAACTCCAGCAGCAGAAGTTCCTCTCCTCTTTCTGAGGTTGTCTTTACAGCTCTCTGGTCCTTAAAAACAACAAACATCTGCTGCTTGCTGCCTGCATCTTCCACTGAGCCCACAGCCATGCTTCAGAGCTTCACAAGCCTCTTGCTCAGGGGAAGAGAGGCTTTGTACAGCACCCCAGCATGGAGGGCTTGGCAGGGACCTCTACAGATCAGCCAGCCTAATCCCTGCCAAAACAGAGCACCCACAGCAGCTTGCCCAGCAGCACAGTGCCCAGCTGGCCTTGGAAGCTCTCCACACAAGGACACTCCACAGCCTCTCTGGGCAGCCTGCTCCAGGCCTCCAGCACCCTCACAACGAGCTCCACTTCTTCAGATGGAACCTCCTGGGTTCCAGTCTGTGTCCACTGCCCCTTGTGCTGTCCCTGGGCATCAATGAGCAGAGCCTGGCCCCAGCCTCTTGCCCCCCACAGCTCCTTTGTCTCTTGCTGAGCATTGCTCAGCTGCCTCTGGGGCTGCTCTTCTGCAGGCTCTCAGCCCCAGGGCTCTCAGCCTTTGCTGCTCCCCGAGCTGCTCCAGGCCCCTCAGCAGTTTTGCAGCCTGCCCTGGACTCTCTCCAGCAGTTCCCTGTCTCTCTAGAACTGGGAAGCCCAGAACCGGCCCCAGGACTGCAGCTGTGGCCTGGTTCATTACAGCCAAGCAGTTTATAGACAGAAGTGCCCAGGATGAGGCCAGGGAAGGTGCTGGGCAGGTGAGCAGGAGGTGTGCAGCAGTGCTGCAGGTCCAGACACAAGAGCTGCTTTATGAAGTCCCACAGTGCAGTCGTGTTTTATTAGAATGCCCCAAACGTCAGCAGCCCCAAGTGGCTGAAGTCTTTATGAGCAGCACACAAGTGTGGCCAAGTGAAAGCAGCCCTCACTAGGTACAGAATTTACAGGCAAGCCCTTTGCTATCCAAGAGAGCAATAAAGCAGGGCCTGAAGCACAAATATTTATAGGCAGAGCCAAGCTGCTCCAGCAGTGAGTTCCTGGCGGGTTGTGACTCTGCTTTTCTGTCTGCAAGAACCCAGTGAACAACTGGGATTGGGACTGAGGCAGTGTGCACACAGCTCTGTGAATCTCAGAGAGCATGGAGCTGGAAGGGACCCTCAAAGGGTATCTTCCTCAGGACACCTCCAACTACAGCAGGTTGCTCAGATCCACATCAAGACCTTGAATGTCTCCAGGAACGAGGCCTCAAGCACAGCCCTGGGCAACCTGTTCCAGTGTCTCACCACTCTCACTGTGCAGTACTTCTCCTGATGTCCAAACTAACTCTGCCCTGCTCCAGGTTCAAACCACTGCCCCTCATCCTATCCCCACAGTCTCTTCCAAACTGTCCCTCCCCAACCTTCCTGTAGGTCCCCCTCAAATACTGAAATGAAACTCTAAGGTCTCCCTGGAGCCTTCTCTTTTCCAGGCTGTACAACTCCAACTCTTTCAGCCTGTCCTCACAGGAGAGGTTCCCCAGCCCTCTGACCATCTTTGTGGCTCACCTCTGGACCCACTCCAGGAGGTCCATGTCCTCCATGAAGGCAAAGAGAAAAATCACACTGATAGATGTGAAAAACACTGGTATGAACATACTCGATGATGATGACGATTAGTGTGGATTAGAGGCAGGAATTAGCCCATTAGTACTCAACTCTCAGAAGTCCAACTCAGAAATGTGAAGTAAATTTGATCTGGCATTTACTCCTGCTGCTAATTCAACCCAGTTAACAATCATACAGAACCACACTGCCACTGTGTACAGATGTGTAACGAGATGGCAAAGAGAAAACATCTCAAACATCTTAGAACCATGCTGGGAATGTTGGGAAAAGCTCCCAGGGCTGCTCTCCACAGCAGCTGAAGGAGTCTAACCTGAGCATCTACTTTTTTTCCTTAAGAATCTTGAGGAGGATTTCTGGAGACATCAAATGGAGTCCAACTGCAGCAGAATACTTGGACTTGCATCAAGATTTAGTCCAGAGTTCAGTCACAGATCCTAGAATGGCTTAGGTTAGAAGGGATCTCAGAGCTCATCTCCTCCAACCTCCTGCCATAGGCTGTGACCTCTCAACTACACTCAGCTGCTCAAGCTCTCATCCCGCCTTGCCTTGAACACCCCCAGGCAGGAGGCAGCCACAGCCTCCCTGGGCAGCCTGCGCCAGCCTCTCACCATCCTCACACTGCACAACTTCTTCCTCAGCTCCAGCCTAACCCTGCTCTGCCTCAGCTCCAAACCCCTCCCCCTTGGCCTATCTCAGACACCCTCAGCACAAGTCCCTCTGCAGCCTTCCTGCAGGATCCCTTCAGGCACTGGCAGGCAGCTCTGAGGTCCCCCTGGAGCCTTCTCCTCTGTAGGCTGCACCCCCCCAGCTCCCTCAGCCTGTGCTCACAGCAGAGGGATGTAGTTAGCTCAGCAATAACAGATGGCAGAAGAGGATGGAAAGGCCATGGTGAGCTTGCTGAACTGAGCTGCTCTCAGCATCAACT
The DNA here is from genome assembly GCA_013399055.1 of Ramphastos sulfuratus. Lineage (NCBI taxonomy): Eukaryota > Metazoa > Chordata > Aves > Piciformes > Ramphastidae > Ramphastos > Ramphastos sulfuratus. The sequence goes on from WBNM01020302.1 coordinate 16,560, forward strand.
CAGTGAGGCTGGGAATAAAGCCCTAAAGTTAGTAAAAATACAGAAAATGAGGATAAATATTCAACATTGAATTTATTCTTCCTGATTTAAATGAGAGCACACGAGCTGTTCAGCCTCCTCTTTGTCACAGCAGTACTCAGAGTAAACTGCTTGTGGCCTGAACATAAAGAAAAAGTAATTTGCAGCAGAGCAAAACCTCAAAAGAGTGCAGGAGAAAAGCTTCTCCCCTGTGCTGCAGTCTGGAATGCAAGAGCTGCTGTCAGCACAGGTTGGCACTGAAAGCAGCCATTCCTCTCAGCTCCCCTCTGCTTGCTGTGAAAAATAATGATCTGTTGATCTTGGTTTGTCACTCAAACTGGGCACCCACTAAGGCAGCAGCTGTCTCCTTACTGGGGCTTCATCTGTGATGTTTAGCAACTGTCAAAAAGGCAACAGAAGCAGAACTCCAAGAAGAAAACTTCCAGAAATCCTTTTTAAATGGCATTTGTGGAGAAGCCCTGACAGTAATGGCCTTCAGGAGCCCAAAACAACTCAGCCCCAATAATATTACAGAATCACTTGGGCTGGAAAAGCCCTTTCAGATCATCACTTCTCCAATGCTACCAAGGCTGGTGCTAAACCATGGCCTTCAGCACCAGTTCTCTGCAGCCTTTTATCCCCACCTCCAGGGATGGGCATTCGACCATGGGCAGCCTGTTCCAGTCTTTGAGAACCCTGTTTGATCATCTCCCCACTTCTTTTTAAGTCAGCAGACCAGGAAGTGTTCTTGCTCCTCCCAGAGGTGGCAGCTTCACCAGTAGCTCCCTGACAGAGGGTAATTTACCTTACATAATCTCAGCCCTTTTCCACACACACTGAACATCAAAATCACTGAATCACAGAACTGCTGAGGTTGGAAGAGACCTCTGAGATCATCAAGTCCCACACTCACCTGGAGCTCGCCATGCCACCACTGCTGCTAAGCCACTGCACTAAGCCATGTTACTCAGCACCACATTCAGAGAGCTCTGAAACACCTCCAGCAATGGGGATTCCCTCTGCAGCCTTTTCCATTGCCTGAGAATCCTTGCTGGGAAGAAATTTTCCCGAATATCCAATCTGAACCTGCCCTGACACAACTTGAAGCTGTTTTCTCTTGTCCTGTCACACTTGCTGTATGTAGGAAGAGACCAACCCCCACCTCACTCCAAGGTCCTTTCAGGTAGATGGTGCAGATGAGTCTGAGATCTGAAAGGAGAGAAAGTCCCTAAAGCTGCCGTTAGATACAGTCTACAAGAAAGGATCAACACTTCCACTGGCACAGCTAAGGTGGGAAGTGTGAGTGCAACAAGCTGTGGTTCACAGGTGTCTCAGATGTGTGCCCAAGCAGCCTGCTGAAGCTACCAGACCCTTGAGGAAAAATCACCTGAGCCCAGCTGGGGAAGACCAAGCAGGGGGAACCAGGTGAGTCCTGTGCCTGGGCAGACAAAGGCAAAGGTGCTTGTGGCCTTGCTTTTGTTTTACTTTAGGATTTTACCTGAAGTGCTTGAATTAATAAATAGTTCCCTGAAGAGAGGGAACTGAAGGAGACTGATTTGTTTATGGGATTTCAATTCTCTTAAGTGGAAGAAGAGAGATCTGTCAAGTACCTTGGTGTCTACTGTACCTGTGAAGCTGAGAGAATCCCACCCCGTCACCAGCAACCAAGTGATCACAGCTCCCCAAAACCAACCAAAAGGAAGCCTCCACATTGCATGATCCTGGAACTCCAAAGATTTCTTTAGACTTAAGAGAAAAAGAAAATTAAATCAGAAAAGAACACCAAAGATTTTCACCTAACCACCAGTGGCTTGAGTTTTCCTTAGACAGGCCAGAACTGACCTGCAGCTTAGCACTTTCTGCACTTCCCACCACTAACAGTGAGAAGTCAGCTGCAGGCTGAGGTGCAAGGGCCAGCTGCAGCAGCGACACACAGACAGAAGCCAAAGCCAAGGCAGCTGAGGAACACAAATACCCCTCCCTGGATTCTGACAAACACTGGGGAGCAGGAAATGAGCTACAACATTTTCCACTAGTTGGATCTGGAAGAACAGGGATGGACTCCACACCAGGCCCTTGCTGGGTACCCCACCAGCCCCCCCCAGACCTTAGAATCACAGAATGGTCTTGGTTGGAAAAGTCCTTTAAGATCATTAAGTTTAACCATTAAAGCAGCACTGCCAGGTCACCACTAAACCACATCCCTCAGCACCACATCTCCAGGGCTTTCAAACCTCTCCAGGGTTGGGGGCTCCAGCGCTGCCCTGGGCAGCCTGGGCCAGGGCTTGGCAACATGCAAGGAGGAGCAGCCAGGACAGGTGAGCCTCAAGTGCCCACCAAGGGATTGCAGCCCATGGAGGACATCTTTGGGAGCAAGCTGAGTGATCCTCAGGGCCAAGCCTCTTCTTCTCTGGCTGTGTCCCAGCAGGACTCTGTCCCTTCCTGATCCTGCCTTCCATCCTGATCCACGTGCTCCAGCATCATTACCAAGTCCACAGTGTTTCAGTTTAAATCTTCTTCACTGTCACAGCCCAGAAGACTTCTGTGAGCTCCTCCCAGCTCTCCAGGTTTGGACACTCCACTCTGCTGCTCATCCTCCCCCCACACTGAGGGTGGGACAGGAGGAAGCCTGGGTGGAAAGTGGAGATGTCATTTTGGACATGCAGGAGAGTTTTGGGGAGAAACAGATTGGAGAGGAAGCAAAAAGCTGCAAGAGGTGCCTGGAAGTGATTTAAATGTGGATTTCACCCCAGTTTTCTGCAGTAGGGTCTGAACAAGTTTTATGTGGTGCAGCTGGAGAATGGAAGGAGCCCGAGCCAGCCCCTCCAGCCTCACAGAAAATGCTCAACAAAGCTGAGCCTGGCACTGCCATGAATCAGCCCTCTGTGCCCAGCTGCCTGGCAGGGCTCAGGGATGCACCCTGCAGCACATCCAGACATTCACTCAGCTCCCAACTGCTCTGCATCGCCAAGGGGAGGAGAGAAAAGTGAAGGGAAGCTTTCATGCTGCGTCCCTGAAAGAGGGAGATGAGGCTGCCGACCCCAAAGTGTGGCTCCTGGGCACAGGCTGGGGATGAATAGCTCAGGATGCTCTTCCACAGCCTAGGCAGGCACAGAGTGACTCCTGGCAGGACTGCTCCCAGCAAGCTCCCCATTAGAAATATCCTGCTTTTATGCAAAGAGCCCAATTACTGATGGTCTTGGTTAGCCCCTGTGCTAGCATCAAAGCCATTCCACAGGCACAGGATGAATCCTGAGTTCCTGTGAGACAGTGAAACCACTCCTTCCACCACTGTGTGCACACTCATCTTCCTAGCAACTCTCTGGGAAGGCTCAGCTGACTGCCCTCCCCCTTCCCAAGCTCCAGGACATCCCAGAGGGAGATAAGGACCTGCATAAAGAATGAGCTCATTGATCAGATGGCAGCCTTCAAGACAGCTCAGATGGCACAGGCAGGGCCTGACATGGAAAGCCTGGAGGAAGACCTTCCCAAAATGTATCCAAAGTGGCTCATTTTGCTTTGCCATTTGGCTCCCTGGAAAAATACTTCCATATTAGATGGGAAAATGTTTGTTGTGAAGGAGCAGGAAGAGGTTAATCACCCAGCAGAGTGGAAGCAGACACTCAAGTCTGGCAGCATTGAGCTGTCCTCTGCTACTTTGCCATCAACAACACAAGGCTTGGGTGGACAGAAAAATTCTACAAGTTTGGCTTTTTCTTTCTAGATGAACTGAATCCAGATTCTAGCTTGGAAGTCTTCTTTCAAAGAATCATGGAGATTTAAGAGCTACAACCATATTTAGGTCAAGATTGAGAAGTTCAGCCTGTTCCTGATATATCCTTGTGAAACCTAAGCTGTCTTCTGGGCTCCTAGAATGACAATGTGTCTGTGTAGATCTAATGAAAGATCACTGTCAACTTTAAGGGAGGCTTTTTCAGGTGCTCAAGTGATGAGACTGGTTAGTCTGTGTCCCCTCCACACTCCCTTCAGGCTGGAGGTGCCCACATTGTGACAGAGCAGCATTTTGTGGAGATGAGAGTATGCCCACAGCTGATGAGCCCCACTGATTCAAAGCTCTACAGCAAGCGTAGACACCCACCAGTGTAATGCAAATCCTCCTCAGGAGGATGATGAACTCCTGCAGCAGGCCCAGAGGAGGATATGAAGATGATCAGTGGGCTGGAGAACCTCCCCTGCAGGGACAGGATGAGAGTTGAGGCTGTTCAGCCTGGAGAAGAGAAGGCTCCAGGGAGACCTCAGAGCAGCCTTCCAGTGCCTGAAGGGGCTCCAGGAGAGCTGGGGAGGGAGTTGTGACAAGGGCTGGGAGTGGCAGGATGAGGGACAGTAGCTTTGAGCTGGGAGAGGGGAGACTGAGACTGGAGAAAGAAATTCTTGAGAGTGAGGGTGGGGAGAGACTGGCACAGGTTGCCCAGGGAGGTTGTGGATGTCTCCTCTCTGGAGGTGTTCAAGGCCAGGTTCGATGGAGCCTTGAGCAAGCTGTGCTGGTGGGAGATGTCCCTGCCCATGGCAGGGGCTTGGAACTGGCTGAGCTTTGAGGTCCCTTCCAACTCAACCCATTCTATGATTCTATGACACACAGAAACAATGCAGCACAGAGGAGATGGATTGGTGAACACTCCCTGGCTGGCTGTTGGGCAGCAGACAATCAATACTAGCACTTGTCCTTGAAGATTAATGAATGTCCTTTATGGGATTCCTGATGACAGTGTCCAGGAGCTGAGATACATCCTTGAAAACAACTCAATATCCTCAAACAAGAGTGAAGACCATTGGCTTACAAATTGCTAACTGACCAAGCCCAGCCCTGCCTGCCCAGGATTACTTCTTGAAGCAGCCAATTTGTTCCCCACTGCACTTCACTGTCTAAAGTGGTTCAATGGACTCCTGCTCTCCTCATCTATTTTATTTCATCTGACCATCTGTGTTGGTGTTAGAGCAGCAAGCCTGCTTCCTAGGCTAGTCAGTAGTTAATGAAAGGAAAGAGGAGCTGATCATCAATCATTGGGAAATTGTCTCCTCTTGTTGAGAGGCAGAAAGAGCAGAGTCAGCAGGAAGAGGGCACCACAAGGGGGGAAGCACAGGGGACTGCCTGCAGCCCTGCCACATCACCTCTTGGTTCTCCAGCAGGCAGGTGAACAAGCAATATGGTGCAGAAGGACAGCTGTACCCTGCTGAGGAGAAGGCACAGAATGCATTGCACTGCTGTTCCTCTGTCCTGAGCTCAGGAGGACACCAAACCCAAGCCGGCTGCTGCTGCTCTCCATGTGGAATGAAGCTCGACCTCACCCTGCTAAAAACCAGGCACAAATAGAACAGCACTGAGAGAAGACAACTCCAAACACTCTGAAGGACACAGCAGGATGTTTTAAGGATAAATCTGCCAAGTAAATACCATTTTTGCTGCCAGAACTCACTAATTCACTACAAGCTGTTGAAAAGAGCCTAGGCAATAGCACTGCAAAGCAAATCTGTGTCCCACCACCGACACAGGCAGCAGCTGCAAGCACTGCCAGCCCTGCCTGGAGTTGGATTCCATGCTCCAAGCACATCATACTGATAACAAAAAATTAGACTGGGTCAACAGCACAGTTCTGAGGACCTTTAAAGGTCCCTTCCAACCCAAACCAGTCTGAGGTTCTATGCTATTAAGGACCCTAGACAAAGGGGCAGTGGTTTTCTTCAGTGACTTCCAGTAGGGAGAAACTCCTTGCACCAGTAAATCCCACATTCCCAACAAACACTCAGCATCCCTCCTGAGACACCACTGCACACATCAGCAGGCCCCAAGGGCTTCACTTCTCTGACATCCGTCCAAAAACATCTCACTGCTGCACCCTGCAATGCCTGGGAGAGCAGCAGAGCACATCCAGCCCAGGCTGCCCTGCTGGACACAACACTCCTGCTGCTGGGGATTCCCTGCTGCAGGCACAGTGTCTCCATACAAACCATCGGAGAGGAGAACTACAACCAGAAAAGGTACAAAGAATGAACCAGAAGTAGCTAAAAGTGGAGTGAGAGGGAGCAAAACAAACCCAGATTGGTCTCACTCTGTGCTCTGGTTTTCAAGAGTGGCCAAGAACAGCAGCTAAGTAATTCCAGCCATTAATCTCTCCCCTCCACCCAAAGCAGCCAGGTTTTGTCACCAGCTTTTATTCCACCCTGAACATTCAATTTGTTGAAGTGTCAATCTAGGTGGCTTTGTTGGAAACCGATGAGGTGAGATTATCCAAGCAATTATGAAAGCAGAGGGAATGGCTGCACCTGAGGAGCCTGCTAAGGAACAACAGTAACAGCAGAGAACCTTCTCATTGCTCAGCTGCTTGAAGCTTTAAAAGCTGCAGCTCCAGGTCAGCCCTCAGACAGGCACAAAGCTTTAGTGTGAAGAATTTGATCAAAACTACCTGCCACAAGCCTACAGAGGGTCCATTTGCTGGTGAATCTCTTTGTTGTTACAGTGCACAGACTGAGGCAGGTGTTGATGTAACTCAGGATAAGTCCCTTAATTCTTTCAGTGTTTTTTGCTTGTGTTTTCAAATCAAGAGACAGGGAGAAGATGTTACAGTGGCCACTGATGGTGAAAAACCAAACCATGTCCTTACTGGGTAAGGATTTTACCTCCACAGCACACAAGTGTGTGGAATTTATCTAACAAAGAACAGAATCTGTTGGCAGCAAAGGATGCAAACAAATCCAGCTTAGCTAACTGCATTAAGGACAGATGACCTCACTGTGCCCTGCAGCTGCCACGGCACCAAGCGAGTAACCTACTCCTAGGTGTATCCTAGAGGAGTCCAGGGCAGGCTGCAAAGCTGCTGAGGGGCCTGGAGCAGCTGCTGGAATTCAAAAGGTTCTAGCACCTACCACAAGAAAATTCACCACCCTGCATGGCCAAGAAGGCCTGCACTGGAAATCCACAGTCACTGCTACCAGCATCACCAACCCACAGCTCTCCAGAGGGCTCAGACACCAGTGCTGGTGTCTGGAAAATAAAGAATTAACAGAAAGAACTGATGGTGTCTAGGGCCATGGAGATGCTGAGGGGCCTGGGGCAGCTCTGTGAGGAGCAAAGGCTGAGAGCCTGCAGAAGAGTAGCCCCAGAGGGCAGCTGAGCAATGCTCAGAAAGAGAAAAAGGAGCTATGGGGGGCAAGAGGCTGGGACCAGGCTCTGCTCAGTGGTGCCCAGGGACAGCACCAGGGGCAATGGGCACAGACTGGAACTCAGGAGGTTCCATGTGAAGAGCAGGAGAAAGTTGTTTGTTGTGAGGGTGCTGGAGGCCTGGAGCAGGCTGCCCAGAGAGGTTGTGGAGTGTCCTTGTGTGGAGAGCTTGCAAGGCCAGCTGGGCACTGTGCTGCTGGGCAAGCTGCTGTGGGTGCCCTGCTTTGGCAGGGGCTTGGGGTGGGTGATCTCCATCTCATCCCCATCATGCTGGGATTCTGGGATTCCCCCAGAATTGCTTAGCCAACAGCCTATAGACAGTTTGTGATTACTACTGATTTCCTCTTTGGTTCAACCAGGCATCAAGGTCTCTTTTAGCTCCTGTGTGCTGCAGAGCTCCCCTGGGAGCAGGACCAGCAGCTCCTGAGGTGTGCTGGATAGGAAGCAGAGAGAGCCAGGAGCTGCTAAACACTGAGGAAACCTGGCAACAGCACACTAACCAAACAAGAATCCTCTGCCTTGATTCCTGAGCAGAGAATTCCCCAGCAACCCCAGTGTGGCTGAAGATTTTCCCACCACTCTACCAGCTCTACAGAAATTCTGGGATGTAACCCACGAGCAGAAGTTCATCCCCTGAAAATTGTCTCGATGCTTCTTCTCGAGCGAGCGGCCAAGGTCGGAGAGTTTCTATATTCATGAGGTTTTGGCTTTCCTCCTCACAGAAGCAATGCCCAAGAAATGTGTTTTTCCAGCATCCTGATTCAAGCACCCTTGAGGCAGGCAGCAGAGAACAGAAACTCTTCCAATTAGAGACCACGTTGCAAGAAATTCAGCCCTTGCTGCTGTTCAGCTCAAGGTCACAACGCTCGGCAGCTGGGGAACAAACAGATCTGCTAACTTTCAGCTGAGTGAAGAATTAAAACCTAACTGAACCTCCACACCAACCCTGCTATCTGACACTGTCAAAACGATTTGCTGTTCTAAAGCAACAGTAGACGAGGAGTGAGGCAGCAAAAGGAAACTGGCAGTGAAATGAGACCTTGAATCTGGCTCTGGCTTTTCTTAAAATTAAGAATATTTTCCAAGGAAAAGGTTGATCAGCAAGAGAAGCACAGAGCTGTTCAGGCTGGAAGAGACCTTTAAGATCATTGAGTCCAACTCTTGACCCAGCACTGCCAGGCCACCACTAACCATGGCCCTCAGCACCACATCTCCATGGCTTTGAAATCCCTATGCAGGGATGGGGACTCCACCACCACCTTGGGCAGCCTGGGCCAGGGCTTGACAACCCTTTTGGGGAAGAAATTGTTCCTCATGCCCAACCTAAACCTCCCCTGGTGCAACTTGAGGCCATTTTCATCTCACCCTGTCACTTGATCCTTAGGAAAAGAGACTGATCCCCACCTGACTCCAGCCTCCTTTCAAGGAGCTGCAGAGAACAATGAGCTCTGCCCTCAGCCTCCTCTGCTCCAGGCTGCACACCCCCAGCTCCCTCAGCTGCTCCTCCCCAGCCCTGTTCTCCAGATCCTTCCCCAGCTTTATTGCTCTTCTGGACCCACTCCAGCCCCTCAACATCCTTCTTGTGGTGAAGGCCTGAGCACAGCAAGAGGAAACATTCTGCACACTGCTGGCAGCTCTTGGCCACCAAACAAAGTCCCTATTTTTATTTCAAACTACCTTGGAACTGAAATAAAATCAATTTCTGTCTTCTCTCCCAATTGATTGGATATTGATAGTCCCATGTGCCCAGGCTTTCACACACACTAAATCCCTGCTGGAATAATTGTCAAGTCATCAAGGATTTGCTTCTGATTTCCCCTTCTGCTCAAACACAGGATTCGTTCCACTGCTGTCCTTGTGTCTGCTGATGCAGGGAAAGGCTGCACAAGGTTTGCTCTACCAACAGGAGCATCTCAGCCAGCTGCACAGCCAGCAGAAGAGATCCTGCTGGCACACCTACAAATAAAACCCCTTGCTTTGTCTCAGTCACCTACAGAGGGAAGTGGACTCCAGCAAAATGAAAGATGTTCTGTAGGGGTCACTGGCCACCAGCTGAGTGCCCGAGGCTCTCCAGGAACCTCTCTGCCTTCCCAAAGGGAAGGGAAAGGGAAGAAGGGAGAGTCTGATAGGGTGGGAAAGGAACTAAACCAGATTTAGAAACTTTAGAAAGTGCCTTCACTGACAAGAGTCTGAGCTAAAAAGCCACATCACTGAAGAGCATGAGACCTGGTCTAGCTCAAAGCAGGACAAGAGGCAAAAGCAAAGCTACTCTGTGCTTCACTTAGTGCCATGAATTTAATCTCTTATTTGGAAGGTTTCTCATTCAAGTTTGAATCTACAATCTCAAGACTCTCACAACTCTCAACTTCTCCTGCCAGTGTGAATCTGACTGCTAAGGAAAGAGGGAAGGGACCAAGACAGTGCAGATGCTACCCTACACTTCTGCATCGGAACAGCACCTGCTAAATGCTGACTGTTGGCAGCCTTTGTGCCCTCACAGAACGCGTGAAGCAAAGGTGCATGAACAGGCTCTGCTCAGGGATGTCCAATGACACAACAAGGGACAATGGGTGCAAGTTGGAGCCCCGGAGGTTCCACAGGAACATAAGGGAAAACTTTTTCACTGGGAGGGTGCTGGAGCCCTGGAGCAGATTGCCCAGAGAGGTTGCGGAGTCTCCTTCTCTGGAGACATTCAAAACCCACCTGGATGTGTTCCTGTGTGACCTGCCCTGGGTGATCCTGCTCTGGCAGGGGGGTTGGACTGGATGGCCTCTTGAGGTCCCTTCCAGCCCAAACCGTTCTATGAATCTATGTTCATCCTTCAGCTCCATGCTACACAGAGTGATGGAACCTTAGGGGTTGGAAGGGACCTCAAAGATCAGCAAGTTCAAAACTCCCTGCATGAATGGTACCTGAAGGGGTACCTGGGGAGGGACTTGTGCCAAGGGCTGAGAATGCCAGGACATGGGACAATGGCTTTGAGCTGGGAGAGGGGAGACTGAGACTGGAGACAAGAAAGAAATTCTTGAGAGTGAAGAGACACTGGCACAGGTTGCCCAGGGAGGTTGTGCAGGCTTCAAGTCTGGAGATGTTCAAGACCAGGTTGGATGGAGCCTTGAGCAAGTTGGGCTGGTGGGAGGTGTCCCTGCCCATGGCAGGGGGGTTAGCACTGGATGATCTTGAAGGTCCCTTCCTCCCCAAGGCATTCTGTGAATCTCTGAAGCCCTCTGCTCTGCAGCACCCTTGCCTCCCCAACAGAGCCTGAGGGACCTTCACCACAAAGTCTGCACCATTCAGATGAACTTGGGAGACTGCAGGCAGGCTCATGCCAAAACAACCATTCCAGATTTAGGGGAAGTTGGAAAGTAGGTTTAAGTCACTTTCTCAACTTCTGCCCTTGTCCAAAGGCCTCTTCTGCAGCTTAATGCCATCTGAATCTTTCCATCAGCTCCTGCTGACTTCAGACTAGAGCTGGAACATCTCTGAACATAACACTCTTTGAAAGATTGCTCTGCTCTGCCTACCAGCATTCAAATTCTTCCCATTATCACTTTTAAAAAACTACATAGCTTGTTCCTGTAACAATTGGGCAGGTTCTGCAGAGGGCTGTGAGCTGGTGCAGGTGGCACTGGGGATACCACGTGCCCCTTAGCCAAGACACACAGGACTGCAATCACCAGAGCCTGCGAGCTGAACAATGCAGCAGCCCTGACTGACACAGCTCTGCTCCTAGTGTGAAATGCCCTAGTTAAGGCTGGGCAGAAGGACTTGCAGCAGCCTCACCGTTTGCCTCCTGTGTGGATTTCAGAACTGGCACAGAAGTAGGATGCAGAGTCCCTGCTCTCATTCTCTGCACTGTCATCTCTCCCCGGCAGCCTGGCACAGCCTGTCTCTGGGGGGATGCTTGGTCGCAGGATCACAGCGTGCCAGGCTGGAAGGGACCCCAAGGACCATCTGCTCCAACCTTTCTAGGTGACAGCATGGCTGAATTGAGCTGGCCCAGCACTCTGGCAAGCTGAGTCTTCAAGCTGTCCACCGCCTCCCTTGGGAATGTGTCCCTGCTCACTGCACAAGATGCCCTCTGAGGATCCCTTCCAACCCACTGCAACCTGTGTGCCTATGATTCCAGTCTCTAACCGTCCTCATGGGGAAACATTTTCTTCTGGAGTCCACCTGGAATCTCCCCAGCAGTGAATTGTCCACATCACCCCTTGCCTTTTCCATGGGACTCCTTGGAAAAAAGGAGTTTCCATCCTCCTGGTAGTCACCTTTTAGTACTGATCCATGGTGCTAAAGTCTCCCCTCAGCCTTCTCTGCTCCAGGCTGAACAATCCCAGCTCTCAGCCTATCCTCACAGAGCAGGGCTGACAGGCCTCTGAGCATTCTCATGGCCCCTGGAGTGAGTCACTGCACTTTCCTGTCCCCTTTGTCCTGGCCTTTCATGCCATCACAGATTTGTTAAGAAGTCCATCTCACCTTCCACATCAGCTTCTCACTGCTAGCAGCAGCCCCTGGCTGTGCCAAGCTGCCCTGAACTTCAGCAAGGGCCTCCCTGAGCAGAGCCTTAGCCCCTGGCAGTCCCAGCCCTGAGCAGAACCATCTCTGCTCTGGCTCACACCAGACACCACCTTTCAATAGCTTCATAACCAGCAAACCAGACACCCCCTGCCAATGTGCTGAGTCAGTAAGTCAGACAAGAATGTAACAGCAAAGCCAACAAGTGACATGAGGACTGCCACACTAAATCCAGAGTCAAACCTCCAGCAAGGCCTAAGAGCAAGGAGGTAATTTTGGTTTCTGTAAAGGACAGGAAGTGTCTAATTGCTATCCTACACTACTGTGCCAGCAATTCTGCACCTGAACAGAACTACCTCCAAGCTGGTTAGTGAAGGTGAGGGACAATGGAGGCACCTGCACTCCAGAAAGAAGGGAGACTTCAGAAGCAGGAACATCAACAGAAGGGCTGATTGAAGAAGTTGTTCTACATGGTGCCTACCCCATCCACAATCCTTCCTTTCCAATTGGAAGAGAGGGACAAAGTGCAGATTTATAAACCCAGTGCATCCCCTGGAAATATTGGGCTGTTTATTTTCTGATTCAATCAGCAACAAAGCAAGCAAACAGTCAGAGCAGTAAGCAGAGTCTCAGCTCTCTGATGATTTCTCTGAATCAATGAGCTAGGGTTGCCCACAAGCATAAGAAGCAGCAGCCCTGCCTTCACCACCACTGATGATGACTAATAGAGACCTGACACAGGAAGGGATGGCAGAGAATGGAAATGACTGCTGCACAGCTCCCTTCATTTGTTTTCATTTGCAGGTAATAACACAAGAGAAAACTCTGCATTATTGTGGCTGCTGGGACAGCTGGTGGCAGGAGAGCCAGGATCTCAGCTCTGATGTGTATGAAGATGTGGTCATGTTCAGCACTGTTCTTCACTTTGCACCACCACCACCAGTGCCATGTAGAATTAACTGCTTCTGGATCAATTCTGCTTTGGTTATCACCTGCACTCCCTGCTGCACACCCACCCAGCCCTGCAGAGAGCAGAGCACAGCCCTGCCTGGCACTCAGAGCAGCCTGGTGAGCCTGGCACCTCAGGTGGCTGACTTCACAGGGCAAGGCCTGCAGCACAATGCAGAATGTGTCCTGATCCACGGGTTAGAGTTGTGGCTTTCCAACTCCACCTCAAGTCTTTTAAAGCAGGCAGAGAGCAAATACTTGTAGAGCAGTCTCATCACAGAATCAGTTTGGTTGGGAAAGACCTTTAAGATCACCCAGGCCAACTGTTCACTAACTTACCAAGGCTGGTCCTAAACCATGCCCTCAGCACCACATCTGTGGGGATTCAACCACCATCCTCAGCAGCCTGTTGTGGTCTTTTGGAATTCTTTCAGTGAAGAAGCTTCTTCTGGTTTCCAACCTAACACACCCCACCCAGTGCAACTTGAGCCCTTTTCCTGTCATGCTGTGAGTTGTTACTACAGAGAAGAGACCAAATCCCACCTGGCTCCAACTTCCTCTCAGGTAGTTGTAGAGAGCAAGGTCTGCCCTCAGCCTCCCTATCTCCAGAAGTACAAGCCCCTGGGATTACAGGGGGACATCTTTCCTATGAAGACAGGCTGAGAGAGTTGGGGTTGTTCAGCCTGGAGAAGAGAAGGATCTGGGGAGACCACCTAGCAGGTTTCCAGTACATAAAGGGGACCCAGAGGAAAGACAAAGAAGGACTTTTACAAAGGCATTTAGCAGTGAGTTTTAACTAGAGAAGGGTAGATTGAGGGTGGACAATAGGAAGAAGTTCTTTACTATGAGAGCGGTAGAACACTGGAACAGGTTCCTCAGGAAAGTTGCAGAGGCTCCATCCCTGGACACATTCAAGGTCAGGCTTGGTGGGGCTCAGAGCAACCTCATCTCCTTGGCAGTGTCCCTGCTTACTCCATGGCAGTTGGACTAGATGACCTTAAAAGGTCTCTTCCAACCTAATGCATTCTATGATTCAATACCTTGTGTGTGCCTTTCTCATTTCTCTTTCTTCTACCACCTCCAAAGAGGATCCTTGGCTGGAGTCACTAAGCTGAGGCAGATGTTGAGAAGCTCCATGTGGATGATTCCACCAGCAGAGTCCTCCAGGTTGGTGCCTCCAGACCCTCCTTGTTTGCTGGAGACAACCACCAACATTCTGTTTCTCATTACTGGATTCTTCACCAGCTTCTTTAGTTGTGAGGGTGCTGGAGGCCTGGAGCAGGCTGCCCAGAGAGGTTGTGGAGTCTCCTTGCCTGGAGAGCTTCCAGACCCAGCTGGGCACTGTGCTGCTGGGCAAGCTGCTGTGGGTGCCCTGCTTTAGCAGGGGGCTGGACTGGCTGATCTCCAGAGCTCCTTTCCAACCCCACCATGCTGGGATTGTAGATGTCCTGACAGTTGCAGTGCTCATGTCTGACCTTGATGGAGCTGAGAGATTCTCCCTGTTGATGTCAAACCAGAGGCTTGCCCAGCACACCAGCCAGTCCCCTGCAGTGGTCAGCAGCAGGCACTTAAGGAATTCAGAGTAGAGCAGCACCTCTGGCTGCCTCCTCAAGACACCCTCCCAGCCTCCAGCTGCTTGTAGCTTCCCATCTGCCCACGACAAACACATTCCCCCCAGAGGCCAGGCAGGCAGTTACTTGTCATCTCCAAAGGCAGGAACAGAAACTGCTTAAGCTGAGGGCACAGAAATGCTCCAGAGGAGGAGGAAGATCTGCATGGGATGTGGTAACTCTTCTGTCCTTCCCCTAGCCAGCAGGCTCCTGCTAACAGCTTGCTAAGCCTTTCTGCTGCAGTTTCAGGTGGTTATTTATCGATCTGCTTTTGGAGGTTGGTAAAATGCCAGCTCTCAGCATTAGCTGCTGGCCTCCTTTTATTGAAGCCTTATAAAATTTTATTGTTTCTCTTCAATGGTGAGAATGTGTAAATGTTTCTCCTCCAGTGGTTTAGAACAACCCTCAGGATATTTCCTGCCTTAACCCTTCAAACTCTCATGGTGCAGGTTTCAGGAAGGCCACGTGAGATTTCCTCACCCACAGAATCACAGAATGGGGGTTGGAATCACAGAAAGAATCACAGAATGGGGTTGGAAGAGACCTCTGCAGATCATCCAGTCCAACTCCACTCAGCATCACCCAGAGCAGGTCACACAGGAACACATCCAGGCAGGTCTTGAAAGTCTCCAGGAAGGCAACTCCACAACCTCCCTGGGCAGCCTCCCCCAGGGCTCCGGCACCCTCACACCAAGCAAGTTTCTGCTCACGTTGAAGTGGAGCTTCCTGGATTCCAGTTTGTGTCCATTGCCCCTTGTCTATCACAGGGGATAGACCAAGAGAGCCTGGCCCCTTCCTGACACTCACCCTTCAGATATTTGCTAACATTCATAAGGTCCCCTCTGGGGCTGCTCTTCTCCAGGCTAACCAGCCCAGACGTCTCAGCCTTTCCTCATCAGACAGATGTTCCAGTTCCTTCATCATCCTCACAGCCTCTTTTGGACACTCTCTGGTGCATCCTTGCCCCTCCTGAACTCGGGAGCCTTTGTTTGAAATGTTTTAAAGGCAGTGACCTGTTTGGGGCTCTGAGCAAATCTAACTGAGGATGACCCTGCCCACTGCAGGAGAGTTGGGCTCTTGATGGCCTTTAAAGGTTCCCTCCTACCCAAACTATTTGATGACTCTATGATCAGGGCCGACCCAAGTCAAATACATTGGTTCTTGTTGAAAGCTTTTTATGTTCCACAAAACCAACCTGTCATTTTCCAGTTCAGACTGGATTGTAAGAGTTGTGCAACTGCAGTACCAAGGGAAAGAGAAAATCCTCACCTTGTGTGGGCAAGAGAAAGGTCAATATTACATAATTCATAACTAAATAGACTAAGAATTAGAAATCCTCATAAAAATGGTCTTAAAAGGGTTTAATCTTGAGTGTGTCTCCTAAAAAATGAGAAGTAAATGCAAAGCACAGATACAAAACCCAATAATGACCCAGGCTGAACAGGAAGCCTAAGAGGAATGAAATTAGATTTTCCTCATACACCACAGCAGCATTACTCTAATAAGAACCTGTCTTCACCACAAGGCCAAATGTTCTTTGTTGGTGTCCTCACAAACCAGCCCAAGGAAGAGCTTTGCCACTGCAGCCAAGAAGCTGAAGAGAGGCTTGGTTTGGAACACCACAAAGTGGAAGAAGATGACCTGACCTACCCAACCACAGCAGCTGTATCCTTAGTGGCTAGAACAGATCTTGGTCCATACACAAGTGTGGTCAGCAAGCAGAGCATTTTCTACACCAAAGAATCAGAGAATGGCTTGGGTTGGAAGGGACCTTCGAGATCATCTAATCCCAACACCCCTGCCATGGGCAGGGACACCTCCCACCAGCCCAGGTTCCTTGAGGCTTCATCCAGCCTTGAACACCTTCAGGCAGGGGACATCCACAGCCTCCCTGGGCAATCTGTGCCAGGGTTTCTCCCTCATCTCCAGTCTCAGTCTCCCCTCTCCCAGCTCAATGCCATTGTTCCTCATCCTGACACACCCAGCCCTTGTGAAAAGTCCCTCTCCAGCTCTCCTGTAGCCCCCTTCAAGTACTGGAAAGTTGCTCAAAGGTCTCCCTGAAGCCCTCCCTTCTGCAGGCTGAACACCACCAACTTGTCAGCAGCTCATAAAGGTCACTCATTCGCTAAAATAAAGATTAAAAGAAGATACCCAACATCAGAAGAAGATACCCAAAATCACCTAGAGAGAGGGGAGCTGAGCTGGAAGGGGCTCCTGTGCTGCAGCACAGTAAGAACAGGACATTACAAAGACAGACCATAAACCACCAACATTAATTTCATTGCTTTGTAGGGTTTAGTTTAAGGCCCAACGTTATCTTAATGTGCTTCCTGGCTCCCATAATTAAATTCACTAATCCCCAGTCTTAAGGCATCAGCAAGTGAAGCTAATTTAAAGTTACTACCTGGGCTTACATCCTTTTGCTTTCTTCTCCCCTTTAGCAAAGAAACAAAATTATTGAGCCCTTTTTGTGACAAGTAGGTATTTTGGTCTCTGCTTTAGTAATTGCTCTTCCTTCACTGCCCTCGTTCTGTACTTTAGAGGTGATGAAGGAGGCTTAATCCCCTGGCTGGAGAAGATTTAGATCTATCTGAATACCTGTGCAAGCTAGAGAAAGAGATCTCACAATACCCTCACTGCTCTTCTGCTTGATGCTCCCCAGCTTGCATCTCAGCTGTATTTGCCAACTCCTCTTTCTATGTGAGATCTCTGATTTCCTTGTTTTGGGGCAAGGTAATACCTGAGAAATCAGCATGTCAGTCATACCTTCTAATGCCCTGATCCTGACAGGCATCAGAAGCTAAGCAGGATCAGTTTGCCATCCATCTGTGCACTGCAGACAAACACAATTACAAGATAAACATCTCCAGGAAACATGACTAGCTAGAAAAATAAATTTAGCTCCTTATCTGCAAGGAAATCACCCACATTTCTCCATCACTTCAGAATAATGTACCCAGGTCATCTTTTTAATTACACAGACACCATTTCTCACCTATTTCCAATTGCACAATCTTCCACTGGCCCTTTCAGTCAGCAGAGTTAACCATCTTAGGGCTCACATTTAGCTTTGGCAATCATTTGCCCTCCACTTCACAGCCTGACCCTGTCCTCTTGCCGCCCATAGCTTTTTTATCTCTTGCTGAGCATTGCTCAGCTGCCCTCTGGGGCTGCTCTTCTGCAGGCTCTCAGCCCCAGGGCTCTCAGCCTTTGCTCCTCACAGAGCTGCTCCAGGCCCCTCTGCACCTTTGTAGCCTGCTCTGGAGTCTCTCCAGTAGCTCCCTGTCTCTCTTGAACTGGACCCAGTACTTCAGATGTTGCTTCCCCTGGGTAGAGCAGAGTGGGAGGAGAACCTGCTGGCCACACTCTTCTTCATGCAACAAAGATGAAGCAATGAGATGCCTGCACCACACACACATGAAGAGAGCACACACCCCACAAATGGAGTTCCCTACTCCACTCAGCCTGGAGAACCACACTGGAGTATTGGAATTACTACATTTAGGGGGGGAAAAAATAAACCTGACCGCATCCTATTACAGAGGAGGATGGTGAAGACTTGATGGAAGCTGACTTCCCATTGACCAGGCTGGCCCCTTCCAGCTCTCTGCCCAGCCAGACGACAGCTCCATTCTCTCAGCTGGGCTGGCAAGTCCTGCAAGCCACGAGGTTAGGCAGCTCAGTACCTAACAGCCATGAAATGGTAGTTAGCAGCACCAAGCAACACCAAAATACCTGCAGTGGAACACTGTCAATGGCATTCTGAGTGAACACTGAGGAGGGTTAGCAGAGAGGAAGAAAAGAAAGAGTCTTGCACCATTTTTCCTCTTCTAGAGCAGCTCTGGCTCCATAACTCATTTTGCTGCTGCTTTCTACTAGTGTCAAAGCCCCAGCTGCTGCCTCTGTCCTGCTGGAACCACACTGATGGATTACACACCTCAGATAAACAGCAGCACATATATATGTTACAATCAGCCCCTCAGTGGCTGCTATCTTAATTAATATCTTATCTCAGCACAGCAAAGTGTGCAGAGTTAACTCCAGAGGTCTGCTCCTGTTTCCCTGTCAGGAGCAGGGACCAGACCCCGTGCGTATGCGAGGGCAGGAAGCTCCCTCCCCATGCCATGCAGTGTTCCTGCTCCCAGCCAGGGGACAAACCACAGGCAGTGCCTAAGTGCACACTGTGTAACTGCTGCCAAGGCTGAGGGCTGGCTGGACCCAAGAGGAGTGCCAAAAGCTCTCCAGGAACCCCTCTGCCTTCCCAAAGGGAAGAGAAAGGGAAGAAGGGAGAGAGGCTGCTGGGCTGGGAAAGAAACTCAAGCAGCTGGGATGGGAAGCAGAACAATGCCAGGGGATAGAGACACAGACACAAAGCAAGAGCCAACCCAAGCCCTGATGGCAAGGAGGGCACCACTGGCACCACTGATGCTGGGGGCAGGCACTGGGCAAGGCCCAGCCTGCACTCAGCAGCAGATGGGAACAGGATTCAGCAGCTGCATTCTGGAAGTGGGTTCAGGAGCAGAGGGATGGGGATGGAAGGCAGAAGGGAGAGAGTCCTGCTGGGACACAGCCAGGGAAGAAGAGGCTTGGCCCTGGGTAGCCCTCAGCTGGCTCCTGAAGGTGCCCTCCCTGGGCTGCAATCCCTTGCTGGGCACTTGAGGCTCACCTGTCCTGGCTGCTCCTCCCCACAGCTGCCACCTCTGCCCTCCTGTCCCCCAAGAGGTGGCACAAGCTGTGGCAGTGCCCTTGGTGTGGCCAGCAGCAAGTGTGGGGTAGAGCCTTTGTGCATGCCAGCCCTTGGCAGGAGCTGTGCCCATCAGCTTCTCCCTGCTAGCAGCAGCCCCTGGCTGTGCCGAGCTGCCCTGGACTTGAGCAAGGGCCTCATGAGCAGGGACTGAGCTGGGCAGTCCCAGCCCTGCCCAGAACCAGCTGAGCTCTGGCTCAGGCAGCACAACTGCCAGGGCAAACAGCAAATGATGGGACCATGAGCAGGCCATCACCACTGATCACTGTAAAGAATGGTTCTGCTTGTTAAACTTTGGCTTTTTCTTTTTCTCTTAGCTATTAATTAAAAAGGCATTCAGGATAAGAAACTGCAGGAAAATGATGGTGAATTCCTTGTTTATTCCCTAATTGCACATGTAATGAGGCAAATTTAAAGCAGAGTACCTTAGAACTCACATTTTAATGATGCTTTCACCGTGGCCTGAGTGCTAATCCCCTCATTTTTAGTGCCCATTACTGGTTTTGGTGACTGCTCAAAAAAATGTCTTGTTAAGAAATGCTTAGGAGGCATTGTAATTACATACTGTACAGATGAAGGTTAAAGAAGCCAAGGGTTTAGTTTATTAAAATATTGTGTATCACAATCAGCTTGTTAAAAGGCTTTTCTGCTGCATAAGGCACAAAGTTCTGGCAGCAGAAACAAAGCATTTGAATAAAAGCAGGAATTCAACTCAAAATAATGCACTGCTGCTTCTCTAACTTCCCCTGCTTACATCTTACTTCAAAGTATGAAATGCCAGCAGCACTTAGAATCATAGCATGGTTTGGGTTGGAAGGGGCCTCCAAAGGTCCAACCCCCTGCACTCAGCAGGGACATCCTCCACTAGAACAGGTTGCTCACAGCCCTGTCCAGCCTCATCTTGAGTATCTCCAGGGATGGAGCCTCAACCACTTCTCTGGGCATCCTGCTGCATTGTTCCAGCAGCCTCCTGGTGCAGAACTTGTTCTTCACATTCAATCTCAATCTGCTCTGCTCTCATTTCAAACCACTGCCCCTAGTCCTACTGCAAGCCTCCCCCTCCTCTATTCCCCTGGCATCCTGGTTTGAGCCAGAGCAGAACTGATTTTGTTCAGTGATTTGATTTCTCAGCTCAGTCTCTCCTCAGTGATGGTACTTTCTGAAGTTCAGGGCAGGTTTGCACTGTCCCTGGGCACCACTCAGCCTGGTCCCACTTGCCCCTCACTCTTTAGATACTGAGAATCTCAGAATGCTATGGGATGGAAGGGACTTCCAGAGATGATTGAGTACAACCCCTCTGCCAAAGCAGAGTCACCTGGGACACCTCTTGGTCTTCCCCAAGTCCTTTTTGTGTGTGATTTTTTTAAACATCCTTTGCTATATAACTGCTTCTCTTGTTTGGACAAATACATATTTAACCTAATAAAATCTGCAGAAACTCCAGCTAGGAAATATTCCCCAAGGCCCTGAAATATTTCTAACTGGATAGGGCTTGGACAAAACAATAAAGCAGCATTAATTACAGTGAGAAACTGTCTTCAAAACTGCATACAGATCTAGTTCCTCCAATCCCACAGAAGATGTCTTTTGCTCAGGGAAGCAAATATCCTTCCAGAGACCCTAAAGTACTTGGTACTTTGGATTGCTCAGTCCCAAATTACCCACAGGATAATTTGCTTTTGCCTCCATAATCTCTGCAGCAGGCAGCGGGAGTCAGAGGAGTCCGTAATTGGGGTTCAGCTTACTGCATCAGGCTGCCCAGGGAAGGGGTTGGATCCCTATCTCTGGAGGTGTTTCAGAGAGGCAGAGATGTGGTGCTGAGGGCCATGGGTTAGCACCAGCCTTGGTGCACTTAGAGAATGGTTGGAGTTGATGATCTGCAAGTTCTTTGTCAAACAAATGGATTCTGAGATTCCATGAGGTCTGAGGAACCACTGAGGTAAGTGTTCTAACAGGGTTTTCACAGAACCCCAGAATGGCTCAGGCTGGAAGGGATCTCAGTGCTCATCTACTCCAACTGCCTCACCACGGGCAGGGACACCTCTCAAACAGACTCAGATGCCCGAGGCCTCAGCCACCCTGGCCCTTGAACAGCTCCAAGGAGGAGGCAGCCACAGCCTCCCTGGGCAGCCTGTGCCAGACTCTCACCACCCTCACACTGCACAACTTCTTCCTCAGCTCCAGCCTAACCCTGCTCTGCCTCAGCTCCAAACCATTGCCCCTTGGCCTGTCTCAAACCCCTCAGGAAAGGTCCCTCTGCAGCCTTCCTGCAGGATCCCTTCAGCTACTGGCAGGCAGCTTTAAGGTCCCCCCAGAGCCTTCTTCAGGCTTCCTCAGCTTTTCCTCTTTCAATTCCATTCCTGCCCCAGCCCCAGCCGGCTCACAAAGGTCATGGATCATGCTCAGCCAACAAGCCTGGGAGCTCTAAGCAGGGAACAGTAAAATGCTAAAGACTCATTTCCCTCTTCCTCATGCTAAACTTCAGTGCCTTGTAATTGAGTTTTCTCAATACAACATCTCAGTAGGACACAGCTAATGACTTTTTTCACCTTAAAATAAGCTGCTCCAGACTGTGCTAGGAAAATCTCACCTAGCTTTGGGGGACAAGTCTGAAGTCAGGTAAAATATAAACCTCTTAGGGCAGAAAAAAGAGAAGAAAAACCCAATATTGTAAACCTAGAATTAGTCAGGTGGTTTAATATCAGCTTTTTAGCATGGGGCATCAGGGTTGGCTTTTCTCCTGCTCAGACTGAACTGGAAGCACCTTACCATGAAGCAGTGATACTCAAATTGAGCACCAAGCAGGCAAGAGAGACACTTTTAATGAGGAATTAGAAGCTGAAATGTGACAGCTTATCCACACTAACTGCACACAGCACACATCACTCCCCAGAGCCCTGCCTTTGTCTCTCAACTCTTTAAGCCTTCTTCACTTGACACCAAGTTTCTCCAGTTGCAAAGTTAATTACATAGATGTGCACAGCTACCCTGCTTCAGAGCAGGGGCCCATTAAGCCAGGAAGTACAGCAGGATTCATTTTATATTTTTATATATATATTTTTTTCAAAGACTGAAGTCAGCTTGAACACAGAAGCATTTGCAGAAGTGCATTAAGAGGAATCAATTCTCAAGGTCAGTTGTTTGCTTGCAGGTTCAGGCTATCAGAATCTGAAGGTGGCTTTGTGTCAGCTCCGTGCCAAACACCTTCAGGAAGGTGAAGATGTGTCTGGCTTATTTTTCCCTCCCATTAGCTGCTCTCTTGGGAGAGAGGGACAGAGCAGAGCAGCCAGAAGATCAAGAGGAAGGGTGACTGAGATGAGTCTGGCAAGTAAACAGCAAGGCACAGAGGTGCTTCTTGCTGTTCTGAGCAAATCCTGCAGAACTGAACCCATTAAAACTGGCCACAGTGCCCAGGGCAGGGCAGTTACAGCACAGCAGATTCTCCTTTTCCCAGCTGCTTTCTTTTCCCTGGGAATCACTGAATTGTTTTGGTTGGAAGAGACCCTTAAGATCATAAAGTCTAATCATCAACCCAACACCACCATGGCCACTAAACCACATCTCCAAGTGCCATGGCCACACGTTCATTGAACACCTCCAGGGATGGGGACTCCACAACCTCCCTGGGCAGCCTGGGTCAGTCCCTGACCACTCTTGCAGTAAATAAATTGTTCCGAACATCCTAATCAACTAAACTGGAAAACTTCTAACAACTGGGCACATGTCTTCACCTAAAAAAGGAGTCCTTCACATTTCTTAAAGTTTTTGGATGTGAAAAGCAGTGAAGAAGAAATGGAAACAGGTTGCAGCAATAAACTAGGACTAGATTCTAAGGATTCAGTAGCTGCAGTGGCCAGAACAAAATGCTAACAGATTTATTATTTTTTTATTTTAAATGCTAAAGCAAAGCAGGAGTGAAGATTAGGAGGAGAGAACTACCTGTGGCAGACACAAGGACAGTATCACAGTATAGCAAGGTTGGAAGAGACCTCAAAGATCATCAAGTCCAACCCACTACCACAGACCTCAAGACTAGACCATGGCACCAAGTGCCACGTCCAAACGTGCCTTGAACACCTCCAGGGACGGTGACTCCACCACCTCCCTGGGCAGCCCATTCCAGTGGGGAATGACTCTCTCAGTGAAGAACTTTCTCCTCACCTCCAGCCTAAACTTCCCCTGGCACAGCTTGAGACTGTGTCCTCTTGTTCTGGTGCTGGTTGCCTGAGAGAAGAAAGCAACCTCCTGCTGGCCACAACCACCCTTCAGGTAGTTGTAGACAGCAAGAAGGTCTCCCCTGAGCCTCCTCTTCACCAGGCTAAACAATCCCAGCTCCCTCAGCCTCTCCTCATAGGGCTTGTGCTCGAGGCCTCTCACCAGCCTCGTTGCCCTTCTCTGGACACGCTCAAGCACCTCAATGTCCTTCTTAAATTGAGGGGCCCAGAACTGGACACAGTACTCAAGGTGTGGCCTAACCAGTGCAGAGTACAGGGGGAGAATGACCTCCCTGCTCCTGCTGGCCACACTATTCCTGATGCAGGCCAGGATGCCATTGGCCTTCTTGGCCACCTGGGCACACTGCTGGCTCATGTTTAGGCGGGTGTCAATCAGCACCCCCAGATCCCTTTCTGTTTGGCTGCTCTCCAGCCACTCCGACCCCAGCCTGTAGCTCTGCATGGGGTTGTTGTGGCCAAAGTGCAGCACCCGGCACTTGGATTTGTTGAACGCCATCCCCTTGGACTCTGCCCATCTGTCCAGGCGCTCGAGGTCCTGCTGCAGAGCCCTTCTGCCCTCCAACCCACCAACATCTGCCCCCAGCTTGGTGTCATCTGCAAACTTGCTGATGACTGTCTCAATGTCCTCATCCAGATCATCAATGAAGATGTTAAAGAGGATGGGGCCCAGTACTGATCCCTGGGGGACACCGCTAGTGACAGGCCTCCAGCTGGATGTGGCACCATTCACCACCACTCTCTGGGCTCGGCCCTCCAGCCAGTTCCTAACCCAGCACAGAGTGTTGCCATCCAAGCCATGAGCTGACAGCTTAGCCAGCTGATAATCAAAACCTTTATGCTCCTGTGTGTCTGAAAACCCAAGGACAAACAGTGACAGACAGAAAGCATTTCCTTGTGTGCGAAGATAAAGCCTTCCTCTTGGAGGAGTTTTAAACGTTCAAGGATCAGCCTTAGAGACATTTTGAGCTGGGCAAGAATCACTCCAAGGCAGCTGTGGTGGGTTTTATACCCCCATGCATACTCGGGTGAAGCAGTAATTGCATCCTGCTCTGCTGCTCGGTGCTTACACTGACTTTGCTTAATTGCTTTGTGCCATGAGGACAAAGCCCAGCAGGACCCCTGCTTGCTCAGCAGCACTGCTCTGGGACCACAGCCCGGCACAGCTGCTCCCCAGCTCACTCCAGACCCAGCCTGCAGTGCTCTGTGCTGACCTAACCCAGTGGGAGTGAGAAGCAGCAGCGCTGAGGTGGCTTTGGAGTTCTCAGATGTGCTCTGCACTGCTTCTTACAGCTTACAGAGCAGAGAGGGAGATGGGCACAGGGAAGAAATCACTTCTGCCATGTGACATCAAGACATCAATGTACCAGAGTCACCATTAGCTACCCGGAGCTAAGGAACAAACCCCTAAGCAGCACAGAAGAGCTCCCACATGGAGGCAATCCAACAAGTCCAGTTTTGGAATGTCGAAGGGAAAAGTCTTCCCTTTTTGTCAAAACACAGCAACTTACTTTGCTGGTTTAATTCACAGCATCCCAGCACCATGGGGGTTGAAAGGGACCTCTGGAAATCAGCCAGTCCAACTCCCCTTGCTCAAGCAGGGCACCCACAGCAGCTTGCCCAGCAGCACAGTGCCCAGCTGGCCTTGCAAGCTCTCCACTCAAGGACACTCCACAACCTCTCTGGGCAGCCTGCTGCAGGCCTCCAGCACCCTCACAACAAACAACTTTCTCCTCCTGTCCACATGGAACCTCCTGGGCTCCAGTCTGTGCCCACTGCCCCTTGTGCTGTCCCTGAGCACCACTGAGCAGAGCCTGGCCCCAGCCTCTTGCCCCCCACAGCTCCTTTCTCTCTTGTTGAGCATTGCTCAGCTGCCCTCTGGGGCTGCTCTTCCGCAGGCTCTCAGCCCCAGGGCTCTCAGCCTTTGCTCCTCACAGAGCTGTCCCAGGACCCTCAGCAGCTTTGCAGCCTCCCCTGGACTCTCTCCAGCAGTTCTGTGTCTCTCCCTTGCATACCTTTCTGCCTCAATAGTCACAGTTCTTTCCAACACTCAGCCCAGCATACACTGCCACATGTTAATGGTTGGACTCAATGATCTCGAAGATCTTTACCAATCAAAGAGTTCTCTGGTTGCATGTGAGGATGGGGCTGCCTATCTCAGCAGTCTTCACTCAGATCACTTACAGCAGTTACATCTTGAATCCCCACAGCTCAAAACAAAGGTGGCTAAACTTGACTGAATGGGGGATAGAGATCTATTAATAGCAGTGCAATCCTTCCCTCAACAAGGCTGTTAATTGCTGTGTCAACAAATATTTAACCCATTTGAGCCAGGCCAGAGGCTTCACACCAAATGGAAAGTTCCTTTTATCACAGGTTAACACTCAGTTCAGCACCAGCACTCCCAGTTCTAATGGCAGGAGGTTACAGCTGAGTGGTTGCACAGTCCAGTCATTAGTGACACTAAACCAGCCTAACGAGCTGTAAAGAGGCTTCCAGCACTGGTTGGTGCTGCTTGCCATATCTCACTGCCAAGCTCTGCTGCTCTCACATCCCATCAGCACCATACGTGCAGTGGCTAAATAAGAATGGCTCTGTCTGTGCAGAATGTGGAGGGGGAGCAGAAAACAAGCTGAGTGTTCAGCTCTCAGCTGTGGCCAGTTCAATCTCCATTGCTCTCCACAAGCCAGCAGAAGGCTTCGGCACTGGGCAGTGGGGCTCAGTCACCTTCCCCTGCAGGAGTCACCACTCAGCCTGACTGCAGGACGGCTGGCACTAGGGACTGTGCACACTGTGCCATGTCATGCTGGTTTGAGGCTAATTGGAATATTTTAATGAAAGAGATTATAGGCTGTAAAAAGCAAACAGTGGTGATGTCTGCTTCACTCACAGGCTTGCTGAGATGTATAAGAACAAGAACACAAATATATATGACACACAGACACAGAGTCTCATCTCTGTCTCTCTGGGAGCTTCTGGCCTCTCTGCTAACCTAACTAACCACTCTGCTTCTAACTCCCCTGGCCCATCCTCCAAACTCACCTTGCACATAAGGCAGAACCTGGGGTAAGGTAGAGGGGTGAAAAGAAGGTGGAAGGGTGGTTGGGAGCCCCTCCTGGGGACTCTGATTTCTGGGAAGGGGATTGTGTTTCTGTATTACCTTTAACTTGTATATGTCTGTAACTATTCCTGTCTGTTGTGTCTATCTCTGCTTGTACATTGTGCTGAGCTGTAAATAGAGCTTCAGTCCTAAACTTCCAGTCGGCTGAGTCTAGTCTGGGGGATTTTGTAAAGTGTGAGGGGGGTGGGTGACCCCCAAACCATCACACACGTCTCACTTCCAGGTGAAGGAGAAGGCTGGGAGGAAGGAGAAGCAGCTGAGCTGCGGCATGCCATGCTAATGCAAACTGCACCATTGTCTTCAAGGGAAGCAAACCTCGGGTTTGATGACTCTTCCAGCAGAGGTGAAAACACTTTGGCCACTTCAAATACCTGCTGCTCAATAAGGAAACCTTTCTAGAGAAGTATGGGTAGGTGAGTGGCACCACAGTAAGCACTCACCATGTTTGTGTACAGCACAAACAGGCACATTGGATGAGTGCAGGACAAGAAATGCAGAGATCTTTGTTCCCTGGAAGTGGTGGGAAGCAGTTTACCCTCTCCTCTGCCCACAAACACAAAACTCATTTAAAAATAGCTTGGACTTGCCAACCCATTCTGAGAGAAAACATGCTTCAAGATAAACAGCATCCTGCCCAATGATGGTTTTCTAGGAATCACTGCCAGGTATTAAAGCAAAGCCCTAGGAGGTGACAGAGCAGGTAAGGGAAGCAGCTGCCCTGGTGCCACAGCCTATGTGACAGCAGCCAGCTGGACATCTTCCTGGCACAGACAGCAAAAATTCCCAGGCTGGGGAGCTTCTGAGTCACAGACCTCACCCAGGTGGTTCAGTCTAATATTCACCAATGGACACAGGCTCCATAAGCATGAGTTTTGAGTACAGCTGCAGTTCGGATGTGTGCTGCTGAGCTGAACTGCGCACTGTGTGGACACAGACTGCTGCCTCCTGGGTGTTCCCTTCACTGGGCAGTAGCTGTGTGGAGGATGAAATGCTGCACACTCACTCCTCAGCAGCTGTCTGCAGAGCACCACATGTGGTCATACCTCTGGTCATCCCTTTTCCTGAGCAGCTCCAACAACCAGCACAACTCCACCAATCGATCTCTTTGACTAATGGAAACCTCCTTCAATTCAAATCAAAAGACCTTTCTTCTTACCTCCTGCTTCCTACCTGCTAGCAAGTTACAAATCCATTTTACACTATAAATAAAATGATATTTCTTTTCCTCAAGAGACCTTGCTGAAAGTGCCCTGAAAAAAATAGAATACAGTCTATTGACCAGCCTGCCCTTGGCCAAGCAGCACTGACTCCTGCAGATGGATTTGTCAGGCATGGCTTCCTCCAGAAGTTCTATTTCCCTACTATATGATATCAGAATGGTAGAATTGTTTGGGTTGGAAAAGCTCTCTAAGATCACTGAGTCCAACCTTCAACCCAACACCACCATGGCCACCAAACCAGGTGCCATGTCCATCTGTTTCTCGAACACCTTCACCACCTCCCTGGGCAGCCTGTTCCAATCCCTGACTACTCCTGCAGCAAAGATTTTTTTTGGCTATCTCCAACCTACCCTTCTCCTGGTACAATTTCAGGTCACTTCCTCTCCTTCTATCACCTGGTATCAGGGAGCAGAGCCCAATCCCAGCTCACTGCAGCCTCCTCTCAAGGAGCTGCAGAGAGAAATGAGCTCTGCCCTCCGCCTCCTCTGCTCCAGGCTGCACACCTCCAGCTCCCTCAGCTGCTCCTCCCCAGCCCTGCTCTCCAGACCCTTCCCCAGCTTTGTTGCCCTCCTCTGGACCTGCTCCAGCCCCGCAACGTCATTCTTGGAGTGAGGGGCCCAAAACTGAAGCCAGGATTCAAGGTGTGGCCTCAGCAGTGTGCTGGTGCAGAGGTTACACTTCCCTACCTGCCATTCCTCACACCACCTCTCCTACTCCCTCCCATCAAGTGTAACCTTTTGGCCTCCACATTACTATGCTGGAAGGGACCTCCAAAGGCCATCTAGTTCAACCCCTCCTTATCTGTCAGCTCTTCCTTCACCATGATTTTTACACAGCCTCCTCAGGAGATGTGGGTTTGGAAGTTAACTATTTTCCTGTGGCAGATTTATTGCTTTTATCAGGAGATCAAATTTAAGTAAGGTGATGATCAACTCCTCAGCAGGATTTGCCAGGGAGGATTTGTCCTGTTTGCCAGGGAGGATTCATCAAGATTTGCTCTGCCTTTTCAGATTATGCAGCTTATTTTGCACCCCAAATCAGAGGAGTTCTAAGATTTATAATCTTTAGCCCCTCACCTTCAGCCCCCAACCCACTCAACCCACCCTTAGCAGCAGCCTCACTTCTCACTTCCTTGTCTCCCTGAGCCTTTCCTGGACACTGTGACAGCTTCTGCCACTGTCTCAAGGTGATGATCTTCCTACACAGATAAGATTTCTTTGCTATTGATCAAATTTCACAGCTCCTTTCAACACAATTCATTAATTTACCCTGACTTGAAGCCTTCTTGAATACACAGAGCACAACTCCTCCACAGCATGTCTTGCTCTCTGTATTTGTCACCCTGGAAAACCACCACTTCTTTAAATCACTTCCCTTTTAGTCAGAGAATAAATAAAAATATATGATGCTTGCCTAAACAGCCAACTGCATGATCTATGTGAATTTAATTCGGACTGATCACACACTTCAGACCTGAAAAATCTGTGGAGATGGAGGCAGTGAGAATTTTGAAGGTTTTAGTTTCTCTGGTTCCTTTATTGCAGTCATCAAAATCATAGCCCTGTATACCTAAGGCTGGATTTAAGGGGAATCAATAAAACGATTTAGTGCACAGAGAGGGAAAACCAGAGCAAGCTTTTAAAGGAGTGAGAAATGGCACCTCTGTGAGAAAGGGAGCCAGGGAAGGCAGCCCTGGGAGCAGAGCAGGCACACACCAGCTCAGTGTGCCCTGGCCCCTGCAGCCGCCACAGCACTGGAGGTTCTTTACCCACCAGTATATAGAACCATAGAATGGGTTGGAAGGTACCTCCAAAGGGCATCCAGTCCAAACACCCTGAAGTCAGCTGGGACATCCTCCACCAGAGCAGCTTGCTCAGAGCCTTCTCAAGCCTGACCTTGAAGATCTCCAGGGATGGAGCCTCAACTCTCTCTCCCTGGGCAACCTGCTGCAGTGTTCCAGCAGCCTCCTGGTGCAGAACTTGTTCCTCACATCCAGTCTCAATCTGCTCCGCTCTCATTTCAAACCACTGCCCCTTGTCCTGTCCCTGCAGGCCTTTGCAAACAGTTCCTCTGCAGCCTGCTTGTAGCTCCCCTCAGGAACTTGCAGGCTGCTCTGAGGTCTCCCCAAAGCCTTCTCTTCTCCAGGCCAAACACTCCCAGCTCCCTCAGCCTGTCCTCACAGCAGAGGTGTTCCAGCCCCCTGATCATCTTCATGGCCTTCCTCTGGACCCACTCCATCAGCTCCACATCCTTCCTGTGTTAAGAGCTCCAGAGCTGGACCCAGCACTCCAAGTGAGGTCTTACCAGAGCAGAGTAAAGCATCAGAATCATCTGATTAAAAAATGATGATTCACATCAAAATTCATAGAGCTACTCATCAGAGGGGAAAAAAGAAACAAAAAAATAATTGGAGGTTCATCCTAAATATTTTTTAAGGTTCAGAGCTGTTCCTCAGCCCAGGGTGGTGTTAAAGCCATGCACTGCCCCATTTCTGCCAATATTTTAGCTGTTTTCTCACCCAGGATTGATGAAATGCACCAAAACCTTCATCACTCTTGCTTGGGGTTGGACATTTTATTTCATTTCACTCACACATCTCCTGTGCACAGAGCTTCAAGATCTGGCTGTCACAAGAGAATAACTGTCACCTGCCTGGGCCACAAGAACAGAAAGCAAGAAGAAAGCCCTTTCTGGAGGATTCTTTTTTAATAATCACAACTTTCATCATCCCTGAGCAGTCCTGAGACACCCTGCACGAGCCCAGTTGAAGCAACTTCACGGAATCCCAGCATGGTGAGGGCTGGAAGGGACCTCTG
Organism: Ramphastos sulfuratus; assembly: GCA_013399055.1. Taxonomy (NCBI): domain Eukaryota; kingdom Metazoa; phylum Chordata; class Aves; order Piciformes; family Ramphastidae; genus Ramphastos; species Ramphastos sulfuratus. The sequence goes on from WBNM01020302.1 coordinate 46,961, forward strand.
CAGATCAGTCAGTCCAAACCCCTGCCAAAGCAGGGCACCCACAGCAGCTTGCCCAGCAGCACAGTGCCCAGCTGGCCTTGCAAGCTCTCCACACAAGGACACTCCACAGCCTCTCTGGGCAGCCTGCTCCAGGCCTCCAGCACCCTCACAACAAACAACTTTCTTCTCCTGTTCAGATGCAACCTCCTGGGTTCCAGTCTGTGCCCACTGCCCCTTGTGCTGTCCCTGGGCACCACTGAGAAGAGTCTGGTTCCAGCCTCTTGCCCCCTACCCTTTTTCTCTTTCTGAGCATTGCTCAGCTCCCCTCTGGGGCTGCTCTTCTCCAGGCTCAACAACCCCAGTGCTGTTAGAGATGCTCCAGGCCCCTCAGCAGCTTTGTAGCCCTAAGTCTCCTCAGTTCTTGCCAAGATTGCCCCAGGGACAGGGACACTCACTCATCCTTCCCCCCAAGCATTCCCCCCCACCATTCAGCAGTGTGAATGAACTTCAGCTACACTAGACAGCATTAAGCAGCTTCTGTTGAGACTCCACAAGTGCTCACACCTTCAGCCACACTTCAGGAGGCTTAATTGATTTTCCCCTCACAAATGCAGGCTGCCACGCTGAATCCCCAGCAGCTTTGGGTGTTGGGAGGAGAAGGAAAGATGATGCAATTTGGTCCCACTGCAGCAAAGTGAGCTCCTGTTTCAGGGACACATATGGACCAGAAACCAGACAAGGACCTTTTCCTCCCTTGCAGCTTGCAAGTAATCAGTTACTAAATTAGACCAAAGTTCCCTTGATTGCAGAAGAACCCAATGGCCACAAACATGTTGTGCCTATTATGTATCTGGAGATACATTCTAAACCAATCTGCTGTGCTGAAACCAGGCTGAAGGTTTGCCTCTGAAGGAGCTCTGCTGTCCCCTCCAGAAGCAGGACACAAAGTACAACTCAGCCTGGCCCAGGAAACAAACCATACCAGCTCCAGGCCCAAAGCAGCACCAGTAGCTCCAGTGGGAAGGGCAAAGCTGGATGTCGGCAGACAACTTTCAACCAATTTGACACAGGATTTGAGACACATTTGAGCAACCTCATTAACTCTACAGCCAGAAATACACTGCTCTAACTCTTACCAGCTGAAGGTGCAAGTCTCTGCTTGGTGTAAAACTCCTCCAGACACTAAAATAAAAATAGTTCCTCAGCTGAAGTTTGTTTTTGTGCCCTGGGTCATTCCCAGAGCTATCAGTGTCCCCTAAAATCTGCCTTAACCACATTGCATAAATCTAACTTTTGTGTGACAAAAGCTTACATAAAGGGATGGTAAAACTCTCTGCATTCCCTTGCTGGGAGCTGGAGCTAAAGAAGAGGCAGATTTAGGGGGTTAGATGAACAAGGCAGCAGGGCAAAAGAGGGGATTCTGCCCCTTTGTTGTTGTGAGACCCCACCTCAAATCCTGCCTCCAGTTCTGGTGTCCCCAGCATAAGAAGGACCTGAAACTGTGGCAGTGAGTCCAGAGCAGGCCACAAAGATGATTCAAGGTCTTATGGAGACAGGCTGAGAGGTCACCTACAATAAAGATGGGGATGGACTTTTGACAAGGCCTGGGAGTGCCAGGATGAGGGGCAGTGGCTTTGAGCCATTGAGGAGATTGAGACTGGAGATGAGGAAGAAACTCTTGCCAGTGAGGGTGGTCAGACACTGGCACAGGTTGCTCAGGGAGGTTGTGGATGTCCCCTTCAGTACAGCCATGAGAGGAAAATCCTTCAAGGACCCACCACAACCAGAGCTGCTGCCCTCCCCTGTCCCATCTCAGCAGGGTCTGACCACAGCAGCACTGGGCTCATTTCCCCTCTCCTTGCTCCTGGGGCCAGTCCCAGCAACAGCTCAAAGCCTCACAAACCCAGCTTGTGTCCTTGTGCCATTGCTGCTGCTGAGCCTCCTGTCACTGCCACTCTCCCGTGGCAGGTGGGTCACACAGTAGGGTTCGTGCACTGGTTGGGTGAGGTCAGGCTGCTGGGTGAGGCTGTGAGCCCTGAGCATCCACCTCACAGAGCTCCTGGGCACAGAGCTGTGAGTGGCATCAGTGCACCCCAGCGCTGCGCTGCCTCTGCTTTACCTTTTCCTTCTCGCTGGCTGCCATCACTTCAAAGATGAACCCCAGCATACTTGAGAGGAGACCTTGTTCTGCTTCTCCTACTGAACCTGCTCTTTTTTTGCATAAATAAATATTCAGGAGAGACAAAATTAGAATCCAGGCTTGCTCTGTCTCTCTTTGTCCATCCCAGGAGTTCTCTACCCCACTGGCTATAATCACTCTTTTCCATCACTTCTCCCTCAAAGCCTTAAGTTTTCCTTAATAAGTAGAACAACTTCAGTAGAAAAAGATTGAGAAATTCATTCTGTGGAGTAATCGTGAGCACAGTGCTCAGAATATTTACTGGATATTACAGGAAGAAAAAGAATTGAGCCCAAATCCCCTACTAGAAGAAATTAATGATGTGTATATAGGACTCTTAGCACTGAGTAAACTGTTTGTACAAAGCAATCCCAAAGACACACAGCAAATGGGCCAGAAAGTGGAGGAGAAGAGAGATTTGTACCCAGAATGGCTGTTAACAGAGGCATAAATGAAGAATAAAATTGTAGCACTGCACAGAGGGACCTGGCCAAGCTGGATCAAAAAAGGGCTGAAGTCGACTGATGAGGTTCAACCAGGCCAAGTGCTTGGTCCTGCACAAGGGTCATAACAACTCTGTGAATGCTCCAGGTTTGGGGCAGAGGGGCTGGAAACTGCCCAGCTGTTGGTCAGCAGTAGGTGAAGATGAGCCAGGGTGTGCCCAGGTGGCCAAAACTGTCATCAGCATCCTGGCCTGGATCAGCAGTGGTGTGGCCAGCAGGAGCAGGGCAGTGACTGTCCCCTGTACTCAGCAGTGGTGAACCCACACCTCAAATGCTGGCTTCAGTTTCAGGCCTCTCACACCAATAAGGACATTGAGGGGCTGGAGCATGTCCAGAGAAAGGCAACGAAGCTGGGGAAGGGTCTGGAAAGCAGGGCTGGGGAGGAGCAGCTGAGGGAGCTGGGGGTGTGCAGCCTGCAGAAGAGGAGGCTGAGGGCAGAGCTCNGGTGTCCCCAGCATAAGAAGGACCTGAAACTGTGGCAGTGAGTCCAGAGCAGGCCACAAAGATGATTCAAGGTCTTATGGAGACAGGCTGAGAGGTCACCTACAATAAAGATGGGGATGGACTTTTGACAAGGCCTGGGAGTGCCAGGATGAGGGGCAGTGGCTTTGAGCCATTGAGGAGATTGAGACTGGAGATGAGGAAGAAACTCTTGCCAGTGAGGGTGGTCAGACACTGGCACAGGTTGCTCAGGGAGGTTGTGGATGTCCCCTTCAGTACAGCCATGAGAGGAAAATCCTTCAAGGACCCACCACAACCAGAGCTGCTGCCCTCCCCTGTCCCATCTCAGCAGGGTCTGACCACAGCAGCACTGGGCTCATTTCCCCTCTCCTTGCTCCTGGGGCCAGTCCCAGCAACAGCTCAAAGCCTCACAAACCCAGCTTGTGTCCTTGTGCCATTGCTGCTGCTGAGCCTCCTGTCACTGCCACTCTCCCGTGGCAGGTGGGTCACACAGTAGGGTTCGTGCACTGGTTGGGTGAGGTCAGGCTGCTGGGTGAGGCTGTGAGCCCTGAGCATCCACCTCACAGAGCTCCTGGGCACAGAGCTGTGAGTGGCATCAGTGCACCCCAGCGCTGCGCTGCCTCTGCTTTACCTTTTCCTTCTCGCTGGCTGCCATCACTTCAAAGATGAACCCCAGCATACTTGAGAGGAGACCTTGTTCTGCTTCTCCTACTGAACCTGCTCTTTTTTTGCATAAATAAATATTCAGGAGAGACAAAATTAGAATCCAGGCTTGCTCTGTCTCTCTTTGTCCATCCCAGGAGTTCTCTACCCCACTGGCTATAATCACTCTTTTCCATCACTTCTCCCTCAAAGCCTTAAGTTTTCCTTAATAAGTAGAACAACTTCAGTAGAAAAAGATTGAGAAATTCATTCTGTGGAGTAATCGTGAGCACAGTGCTCAGAATATTTACTGGATATTACAGGAAGAAAAAGAATTGAGCCCAAATCCCCTACTAGAAGAAATTAATGATGTGTATATAGGACTCTTAGCACTGAGTAAACTGTTTGTACAAAGCAATCCCAAAGACACACAGCAAATGGGCCAGAAAGTGGAGGAGAAGAGAGATTTGTACCCAGAATGGCTGTTAACAGAGGCATAAATGAAGAATAAAATTGTAGCACTGCACAGAGGGACCTGGCCAAGCTGGATCAAAAAAGGGCTGAAGTCGACTGATGAGGTTCAACCAGGCCAAGTGCTTGGTCCTGCACAAGGGTCATAACAACTCTGTGAATGCTCCAGGTTTGGGGCAGAGGGGCTGGAAACTGCCCAGCTGTTGGTCAGCAGTAGGTGAAGATGAGCCAGGGTGTGCCCAGGTGGCCAAAACTGTCATCAGCATCCTGGCCTGGATCAGCAGTGGTGTGGCCAGCAGGAGCAGGGCAGTGACTGTCCCCTGTACTCAGCAGTGGTGAACCCACACCTCAAATGCTGGCTTCAGTTTCAGGCCTCTCACACCAATAAGGACATTGAGGGGCTGGAGCATGTCCAGAGAAAGGCAACGAAGCTGGGGAAGGGTCTGGAAAGCAGGGCTGGGGAGGAGCAGCTGAGGGAGCTGGGGGTGTGCAGCCTGCAGAAGAGGAGGCTGAGGGCAGAGCTCATTGCTCTCTGGACCTCCCTGAGAGGAGGATGGAGCCAGGTGGAGGTTGAGCTCTTCTCCCAAGGAACACACAATAGGGTGAGAGGAAGTGGCCATAAATTGTGCTAGGGGAGGTTTAGATTGGACATGAGGAAAGTGTTTTTCCCCCAAAAGGGTTGTCAAACCCTGGCCCAGACTGCCCAGCTGTGGAGTCATCAACCCTGGAAGTATTTCAAAGCCATGGAGATGTAGTACTGAAGGACAAGGTTTAATGGTGACCTGGCAGTGCTGTCTTCATGGCTGGACTCGATGTTTTTAATGGTCTCTGCCATGCCTAAACAATTCTGTGGTTCTATGTCCTGTTCCCCAAAACAGATTTCCAAGGAAACCTGATCAGATGTGCACAAGAGGTGAAACCCCTCCCAGGTTACTAAATCCAGGCACTGCAGACAGCTGGGGCCCATTACAGCACCTTCCAAATCCACATCCTGAGCAACAGAACCAGCCAAAGGCATCTCTGTGGTGGGAATTAGAGAGAAGCAGCTGAGGGAAGCTCAATCCCCACCCTCTCACTGGATGGAGGCAATTACAGCTGCTACCCAACCCAGCAGCTACCTCAACACACTTTAATCACCTAGAAGTGAGTTATTAAGAACTAATCATATCTGAAGGAGTTCCCTGGCAAACAGGGCATAACTGAACAGCCCACACCTCTGAAAACACCAGCAGCTACCCCAAAGAGTGCTGTCATCCAGCAAAGCATGCTGGAGATGGATGGATTCCCTCCTTACTGGGTGGAGACATTGATTTCTCATTGTCTTTCCTACCAGTTTCTCGGAAAAATGAGTTCTATACACAGATTGCCCTGCAATGCTCTTCTGGCATCTTGGGTCTCCTCCTCTGATCCATAGCTCCAGCTAAAAAGCTTTCAAGCCCTTCTTGGATGCTTCTAAGCTGGCTGAGAGCATTGCAGCTGGGAGTGCAGGACCTGCTTTGGCTGATGGCAGTAGATAGCTTTATGCTTTTGAAACACCAATTTCAACTTCTGTCATCTTCCTTTGGTTCACTGAATGGTGGAGGCTGGGAACTCAATGATCTTAAAGGTTTTGTCCAACCTTAATGATTCTATGAAAGGACAGGGGGAAATGGTTTGAAGCTGAGGCAGAGCAGGGTTAGACTGGAGCTGAGGAAGAAGTTCCTCAGCTGGAAGGTGGTGAGACTCTGGCACAGGCTGCCCAGGGAGGCTGTGGCTGCCTCCTGCCTGGGGGTATTTAAGGCCAGGGTGGCTGAGGCCTTGAGCAGCTGAGTGTAGTTGAGAGGTGTCCCTGCTCATGGTGAGGGAGATTGGAGCAGATGAGCTCTAAGGTCCCTTCCAACTTAAGCCATTCCACAAGATCATCCAGTCCAACTCCCTGCTAAAGCAGGGACATCTGAAGGAGCTTGCTCAGCATCACAATGTCTAGGTGGGTTTGGAACCCCTCCAGACAAGGAAACTCCACAACTAACTGCTCTGGGCACCCTGCTCCAGGCCTCCAGCACCCTCACACCAAAGAATTTTCTCCTCATGATCAGGTGGAACCTCCTGAGTTCCAGTCTGTGCCTGCTGCCCCCTGCCCTGTGTCTGGGCAGCACTTAGAAGGGCCTGGCCCTGTGCCAGGGTCTAACCTGACCAGCAAGAGTGCTGCCAGTTAACTCGGGCACAGACAGTAGAGGCATTTTGAAGAGCTCAGCTTTGCAAGCACTCTGCCAAGCAGCAGCCACGGTCATTAACTCTGCTCTGAGCACAGAAGGCTCTTTAAAGCCCTCCACCACTTGAAGAAGTGAACTGCAGCTCCTTATCGGGTTTGCAAATGAATTGAACTCGAGTATTAACATAAAAACAGTGAGACAGTAATCACCAAGCCAAAAAGAAATGACATTACAGACCTAATGAAAACAGCAGGGAAGCACAGGGGAAAGAGAGCAACTCCTTGCCAGCAGCAGTGTGGCTGTGGGCACACCAAAGTCACCACCAAGATGACATTTACTGAGCAGAGCACAGATGCAGCCGAGGCTTTCAGGGGGGTTTGGAGACCTCCTGAGAGTTTGCCGGCAGAAGGCTGCCTGCTCTGAAAAGCTAATCACATCCAGCTCAGCAGAGCTGCTCTCTGCAGTTCAGTTTGGAGAGGAGCAGAAGCACATCACAAGGCCAGGAGGCAAGCACAGCGTCTGCGGTACAGAAGTGCATCAGGTTGCTGTTCTCAGCACTTGACTGTGCTAAGGAGGCTCAGGCAGGAGAGACCAGAATGGAGCCCAGAGAGCTCTGCACTCCCCAAAAGCACCCTGTGGTGCAACACAACTTCTCCATGTTATGGCTCAGGCTTCTGCCTCTGCACAAAACCCCAGCCCCTCCAGGGGCAACTCTCGCCTCCTGGCAGGAATAAAGGACTTGAACCTTGGAGAAGCTACAGCAGCCTGGAAAAGGAAAACAAACTCACACCTAGACAGAGAGGGGAGATGGAGACTGGAAGTGAGGAAGAAATTCTTGACAGTGAGGGTGGAGAGACACTGGAACAGGTTGCCCAGGGAGGTTGTGGAGGTGTTCAAGGGCAGGCTGGCTGAAGCCTTGAGCAAGCTGGGCTGGTGGGAAGTGTCCCTGCCCATGGCAGGGGGTTGGATCTGGATGGTTTTTAAGGTCACAGAATCACAGAGAAACACCCAGGCTGGCAAAGCCCCTCAGGAGCACCAAGTCCAACCTAGAACCCTACTCTACAAGATTCACCTTGAACCATAGCCCCAAGCACCACATCCAAAGCACCCTTAAACACAGCCAGGGTGGGGGACTCCACCACCTCCCTGGGCAGCTCATTCCAGTCCCTGACCACTCTCTCCATGGAAAACTTCTTGCTAATATCCAATCTAAACCTCCCCAGCCTCAGCTTCAGCCCATTCCCCCTTGTTCTATCTCCAATGACTTGTGAGAAGAGCCCAGCAGCAGCCTCTCCACAATGTCCCTTCAGGTCCCTTCCAACCCAACTCATCCTTTGAATCTTTCATTAGAAGAAACTTCTTCACTGAAAGAGCAGCCAAGCCTGGCTGAGAAGTGTCCCTGCCCGTGGTGGGGAGGCTGGAGAAGATGATCTCTGAGGTCCCTTCCAACCTGAGCCATTCTAGGATGCTGTGATCCTACGAAGGCAGCCTCTGCCTGTTGTTGTTTCCTAAGTGTCCAGCAATAACAAGCCACATCTGATAAATCCTTCTGCCTTTAGGGATCCACCAAGCACCAACTAGACCAAAATAAGGGCAAAAAACCCAGCTGGCAAATCACACTGAAAGAGCCAGGAGCTGATAAACCCTTAACAAGTCTCTTATGGCTTGGCTTTGGCTTTTCTTGCTGTCTAGATTTCTCTTACCTAGTAGCAATTAAACTCCTTACACCCTGAAAGCGCGGAAGGTTGCAAGGAGAGATTGTTATTAAGAATTAATATTTCCCTTTGTGTTAAATGCTAAAATTCAGAAGCAAAGCTCCAGGCCTCACAGCACAATGGTCTGAAGGCCAACAATCAGCTCACAGAAAGGACACTTTTTTTTTTTCTCATCACTCCACCTCCCCCTGGCTCTGCCTTTCTTCTTGTGTGCTCAGCTGCAGCAATTAGGGGAATAATCTATAGGAAGCCTACCCCCAAAAGCCTCTCTTGGCTTTCTCCAGCTGTTTCCTTCTTTTTGTTGCCAGTAAACTCAAGCTCTGAAGAGATGATTCACCTCAGCAGGAGGCCAAACTACATCTGCTCTGGGGGCATAATCTTTGCTGGGTACATGGAAATGGTCTTTAAACTAATGGAGTCGCCAGACTAAGCAGAAATCCTCTTCTCTGGAGCCACACACCAAGGTTTTACTGAATATTTCTAGCTGGCTGTTTTCAAGATTATCATCTCTCTTCTTTAATCATCCTAATGCTGCTGTGTAACACATTATTCTTCTGAAAGTCCCTTTCTGCACTCCACAAATGCAAATCTGCATCATCTTTTTATAGAGAAAGAAACTATCTGCAGTCACCCTTCTGGCAACGCAGGGAAAATCCCTGCAGGAATGAAACTGGAATTCAGTTACCATAACTCTCTCCACCCATCACATAAACAATGCTGGGTTATATCACCAAAAAATAAGGTTTGGGTGTGGATTGGAGCTATCCATCCTTCAAGGAAATGGACTGGTCACCCTTAATTACAGCAAGGGGCTGGAATAGCAAAGTGGTGTCTGTAATTCATGTGAAGTATGGCTGCAGGGAGAGAGCCACAGCAAAACTTCACCATGAGAGTAGTGAGAGCCTGGCAGGGGTTGCCCAGAGAGGTGGTGGAAGCCTCATCCCTGGAGGTGTTTAAGGCCAGGCTGGATGAGGCTGTGGCCAGCCTGATCTAGTGTGAGGTGTCCCTGCCCATGGCAGGGGGGGTGGAGTTGGCTGATCCTTGTGCTCCCTTCCAAACCTGACTGATTCTGTGATTCTATGAAAACTGAGACAGAGGAAGCAGCTGGAAGGATTCAGTGGGCTGAAGTGGAAAGCTCTGAAGCACTGAAGCTAAACTGCACAAGGACAGAGAAAATTATGTGCCTTGGGGAGTTTTGTGGGTGCTAGATACAGGAAGAGATGGAGGGAAAAGTGGACAAGACCAAGCAGTTGCTGATCACAGCATCATAGAAACGGTTTGTGTCAGAAGGGACCTTAAATATCACCTGCTTGCATATCCCTGCCATGGGCAGGGATACCTCCCACCAAACCAGGTGGCTCAGCCCCAATTCAACCTGGCATTGAACTTCCAGGCTTGGAGCCTCTGCAGCTTCTCTGGGCAACAGCACAGCTCCATACAGGAAACCCATTAGTACAGGTTGACAAGAGAAAAAACCAGAAACTGTTTCCTCCTTTACAGAGAGGTTGGACACCAAAGACACAGAGAGAGGAGTTTCTGCAAATCAGAACTCTACTGAGAAAAAACTGCACTTCAGATAGTCCCAAAATCCCAGCATGGTGGGGTTGGAAGGGACCTCTGCAGATCAGCCAGTACAACTCCACTGCCAAAGCAGGGCACCCACAGCAGCTTGCCCAGCAGCACAGTGCCCAGCTGGCCTTGCAAGCTCTCCACACAAGGACACTCCACAGCCTCTCTGGGCAGCCTGCTCCAGGTCTCCAGTACCCTCACAACAAACAATTTGCTCCTCCTTATCAGATGCAACCTCCTGGGCTCCAGTCTGTACTCACTGCCCCTTGTCCTGTACCTGGGCACCACTGAGCAGAGCCTGGCCCCAGCCTCTTGCCCTCCACAGCTCCTTTGTCTCTTGCTGAGCATTGCTCAGCTGCCCTCTGGGGCTGCTCTTCTGCAGGCTCTCAGCCCCAGGGCTCTCAGCCTTTGCTCCTCTCAGAGCTGCTCCAGGCCCCTCAGCAGCTTTGTAGCCTCTGCTGGATCCTCTCCAGTGTCTCTCTTGAACTGGGGAGCCCAGAACTGGAGGCAGTAGTCAGTGTGATGTGACCACAGTGAGGTCTGCTGGAAAAGCAGGACATGATCCACTAGAAGATCTCGATTCAGAATGCAAAGGGAAGCAGTCACACAGAGGCACAAACAGACACAAATCAGCACTGATCTTCACAGAAGGGAAACAGAGCTACAGATAAAACATCCCAATTTATGTGCTCTTCAGCAGAGGCACTCTTCTGACTACCAGAGTGAATTATGGTGCCTCTCTTCCCTGACTGCTCTTCGGCTCATCCAACACCACAAATCACAAGAACCACCCCAAATTTACAGTATCTAATACAGAAAACTCCAACCCTCACTTTAATCACCCAATCCATCCATCCATCCATCCATCCATCCCCACTGAAAGAATTTCCTGAGGAGATCAGAAGCTTCTCTCACAGATGCTGAGCAGGCCTCTGGAGACCAAAACTGTCTCTTGAATTACTATGACTGAATTGTCACTACCTCCACGTTCATTACACCATCACCATCTGCCAGGAGCTAATAAACCCAGCACTTACCTCATACTCCTAAGATAACTAATCCCATCACCTTTTTAGAGTCATTAACAATGAGGAAAAGCAAGCCTCATAATCCCTCCCTTGGCATTTGGAGTGCTGGGAATGTCTTGGCATTAATACACTTCATTTCTGTTGCATATTCCACCAGACAAGTTTCCATGTAAGACACAGAACTGAGGGGCAGGAACTGAGGCTGAAAGCAAGCACCTGGGTGCAGCTTCTGCTTTGCCTCCTGGGGGAGGAAAGGCTGAGACACAGTCCAAAGCTTAGCTGTGGACTAGCCCTAAATGATCCAAAGGCTGGAGCAGCTCTGCTGTGAGGACAGGCTGGGGGGGCTGGGAGTGTTCACCCTGGAGAACAGAAGGCTCCAGGGGGACCTCAGAGCTGCCTGACAGTAGCTGAAGGGGTCTTGCAGGAAGGCTGCAGAGGGACCTGTCCTGAGGGTGTCTGAGACAAGCCAAGGGACAATGGTTTGGAGCTGAGGCAGATTAGGGTTAAACTGGAGCTGAGGAAGAAGTTCTTCAGCTGAAAGCCTGGCACAGGCTGCCCAGGGAGGCTGTGGCTGCCTCCTGCCTGAGGGTGTTCAAGGCCAGTTTGGATGAGGCCTTCAACAGCTGAGTGTAGCTGAGAAGTGTCCCTGCCCATGGTGGGGAGGTTGGAGATGATCTCTGAGGTCCCTCCCAACCTGAGCCACTCTATGAAATAATTTAATAAACACAGCAAGGGACCCCATAACCCCCAAAAGAACATTACAAGGACTCCTGACATTACACATTTAGCTTCTAAAGCATAACAATAGGACCTACCCATCACCATGGCACAAAGAAAAAAAAAAAGATTCAATAAGGAATTTGCTGACACCCACTCAAGCAGAGCCTGGCAGAGCTCAACAATCTGCTGTTTGAAATGCTTACGACATTCATTTTTTGTGTTTGTCATAAAAACACTGAAGCAAACAGCCAGCTAAAAATCAAAATGCATCAAAACATCCTCCACTGGGTGTGCTGACAGGCCAGCTGGGCCCTGGCACACAGGTTCTCCCTCCTACACAACACTCCAACAGCTACCAAAGCTCTAGGCAGACTTGGGAGATGAAAAGTTGCTGCAACCTTCAACTGAACAGAATACAATTTTAAAGAAAAGTAAAAGAAGAGACTTTTCAACTCAAACATTGACATAAGCAAGTCAAGGGTGGTACTCCTCCCCCTCTACTCTGTCCTGGTGAGACCACAGCTGGAGTGCCATGTCCAGTTCTGGGCTCTCCAGTTGAAGAAGGACAGGGATACACTAGTGAGTGTCCAACAGAAGCTAAGAGGATGATGAAAGGACATCTGTCTGATGAGGAAAGACTGACTCTTGTCAGTGGTGCCCAATGGCNAGCACTGATCTTCACAGAAGGGAAACAGAGCTACAGATAAAACATCCCAATTTATGTGCTCTTCAGCAGAGGCACTCTTCTGACTACCAGAGTGAATTATGGTGCCTCTCTTCCCTGACTGCTCTTCGGCTCATCCAACACCACAAATCACAAGAACCACCCCAAATTTACAGTATCTAATACAGAAAACTCCAACCCTCACTTTAATCACCCAATCCATCCATCCATCCATCCATCCATCCCCACTGAAAGAATTTCCTGAGGAGATCAGAAGCTTCTCTCACAGATGCTGAGCAGGCCTCTGGAGACCAAAACTGTCTCTTGAATTACTATGACTGAATTGTCACTACCTCCACGTTCATTACACCATCACCATCTGCCAGGAGCTAATAAACCCAGCACTTACCTCATACTCCTAAGATAACTAATCCCATCACCTTTTTAGAGTCATTAACAATGAGGAAAAGCAAGCCTCATAATCCCTCCCTTGGCATTTGGAGTGCTGGGAATGTCTTGGCATTAATACACTTCATTTCTGTTGCATATTCCACCAGACAAGTTTCCATGTAAGACACAGAACTGAGGGGCAGGAACTGAGGCTGAAAGCAAGCACCTGGGTGCAGCTTCTGCTTTGCCTCCTGGGGGAGGAAAGGCTGAGACACAGTCCAAAGCTTAGCTGTGGACTAGCCCTAAATGATCCAAAGGCTGGAGCAGCTCTGCTGTGAGGACAGGCTGGGGGGGCTGGGAGTGTTCACCCTGGAGAACAGAAGGCTCCAGGGGGACCTCAGAGCTGCCTGACAGTAGCTGAAGGGGTCTTGCAGGAAGGCTGCAGAGGGACCTGTCCTGAGGGTGTCTGAGACAAGCCAAGGGACAATGGTTTGGAGCTGAGGCAGATTAGGGTTAAACTGGAGCTGAGGAAGAAGTTCTTCAGCTGAAAGCCTGGCACAGGCTGCCCAGGGAGGCTGTGGCTGCCTCCTGCCTGAGGGTGTTCAAGGCCAGTTTGGATGAGGCCTTCAACAGCCGAGTGTAGCTGAGAAGTGTCCCTGCCCATGGTGGGGAGGTTGGAGATGATCTCTGAGGTCCCTCCCAACCTGAGCCACTCTATGAAATAATTTAATAAACACAGCAAGGGACCCCATAACCCCCAAAAGAACATTACAAGGACTCCTGACATTACACATTTAGCTTCTAAAGCATAACAATAGGACCTACCCATCACCATGGCACAAAGAAAAAAAAAAAGATTCAATAAGGAATTTGCTGACACCCACTCAAGCAGAGCCTGGCAGAGCTCAACAATCTGCTGTTTGAAATGCTTACGACATTCATTTTTTGTGTTTGTCATAAAAACACTGAAGCAAACAGCCAGCTAAAAATCAAAATGCATCAAAACATCCTCCACTGGGTGTGCTGACAGGCCAGCTGGGCCCTGGCACACAGGTTCTCCCTCCTACACAACACTCCAACAGCTACCAAAGCTCTAGGCAGACTTGGGAGATGAAAAGTTGCTGCAACCTTCAACTGAACAGAATACAATTTTAAAGAAAAGTAAAAGAAGAGACTTTTCAACTCAAACATTGACATAAGCAAGTCAAGGGTGGTACTCCTCCCCCTCTACTCTGTCCTGGTGAGACCACAGCTGGAGTGCCATGTCCAGTTCTGGGCTCTCCAGTTGAAGAAGGACAGGGATACACTAGTGAGTGTCCAACAGAAGCTAAGAGGATGATGAAAGGACATCTGTCTGATGAGGAAAGACTGACTCTTGTCAGTGGTGCCCAATGGCAGGACAAGGGGCAGTGGGCACAAACTGGAACCCAGGAGGTTCCATCTGACCAAGAGGAAAAGCTTGTTTGGTGTGAGGGTGCTGGAGGCCTGAGGCAGGCTGCCCAGAGAGGTTGTGGAGCCTCCTTGTGTGGAGAATTTCAAGACCCACCTGGTTGTGTTCCTGTGTGACCTGCCCTGGCTGATGCTGCTTTGGCAGGGAGGTTGGACTGGATGATCTGCAGAGGTCCCTTCCAACCCCTGCCATTCTGTGATTCTGTAACCGCAACAAGTCACAACAAAAAACAAACCTTCAAGCCCAAAGAACCAACTTTACATAAAGAGTCATCCACATTCTGCTGCAATGACACCACTCCAGCTCCAACCAGGCAGCTGAACTTGTGGCAAAGGCAAACTGAGGAAAAAAAAATCCCAGTTTCAATCAATTGCACCTTCTGCAGCACTGGGGATACAACCTTCCTGTACCAGCCTCACCTCTGGCACAGTCTGAGCATCAAGACTATAGCTTGAAATGATCAACTGATCAAAGTAGACTTAGACTGAAAATTAGGAAGAAATTCTTGACAGCAAGGGTGGGGAGACACCAGCACAAGTTGCCCAGGAAGGCTGTGGATGTCCCCTCCCTGGAGATGTTCAAGGCCAGGTTGGGTGAGGCCTTGAGCAACCTGTGCTGGAGGGAGGTGTCCCTGCTCATGGCAAGGGTTTAGAACTGGATGAGCTTTGAGGTCCCTTCCAACCAAAACCATTCTATGAACCTGTGAACTAGGGAGGGGGAAAAAAAGAATCATATAAACTTTGAAGTACCTGAACTGAAGAAACACCTAAAGCTGTACCTCTGTGCCCAAAAGCTGCTTGGTTATTCTTAGCCTTGCTGACTGAGTCACTTAAAAATAGTTCCTATGTAGTCCTCATCAAACTTTGCCTTTCTCTGGGTTCATTATCAGGATCTGAGGCAGTGCTTGCAAAACACAACGAAAGAAAGTCCAAGCAGGTGACATACTCAAGCTGACAGCAGCCTATTAGGGGGCTCAGCCTCACCCATCAGTTGTTCTGCTCTCTGATCAGGCAAGGACATGAAGCTCCTCCTGGCAAACAAACTCCTTAGTACCACAACGTCCTCATTGCCTTTCTGTGCTGTCTACTCCTGGTCGTGGCAGGAAGTTTCAGTCTTGCAACTTAAATGACTTCTTCCAGCTAATTTGTATTAGACAGGAAGGGGATGGAAATCATTTGTTGACAGCTTAAAAACAGTTGATATGATTCCTAAAAGACAGGTCTCAGCATCAACAGTCAGGGCTGGGCTGGCCACCAGATGCTCCCTCTGAAGCCCTCTGCCTTTCAAAAGAGAGAGGGCAGAAGGGGGAGAGCCTGATGGGTTATGAAAGAAACTGCAGCAGCTGGGGTGGAAGGAACAGTCCAATGAAACTCTGCTATTTTGTTCCTTCCTTCGTATTTCAAACAAACCAAGTGTCAGTAGAAGTGAATGGGCACAGCAGTGTCCATGCAGAGCTTCAGCTGAGGTGTCCCCTTCACCCACCCCCTCAGAGTACCACATCACTTCCCTGCAGACCAGGCACTGCTGGCTCTCTGCAGGCTCCCCTAGCAGCTGTGCAGCTCTCCTGCAAACTCCTACCTGAGCAAACCACAGCTCCACTTTTCTCAAGGGTTCTGTTTCCTCACCCCTCAGGCTCTGGAAGAGCTCAGCCTTTACAGGAGAGCCCTGACAAAGCTCCCCACAGTGACAGCCTGTGCCAGTGCTTTGTGCTTCACCTGGTACCAGCAGAGCAGCACCCAGCAGCCAGAGTGCCCAGGTTTTCACTGCTGTGCAACAGCTTTTTCACTGCTATTTCAGCTCTCAGATATCTAACTGCAGCCACAGCAACGAAACTTAAACATTTTCAGGCAGGCTGCAGTGCACCCCAAGCTGTGAGCCCACCCCTGAATGAGGACCCCTCTCCACATGTAGGGTGAAAGGCAGTGCTTTTGGCCACCTTCAGGAGGCATCAGTTCCCGGGCATTCCCTGCCAGGCAGCACACACACCTTCAGCTCCACAGCAGGTCTCACATCTCATCACACAGCAAATGTTTGTTCTTTCTGACAAAGAGCAGAATTCCCACTCTGATCTAGAAAAATTCCTTCCTTTTCACCTGGTGAGAAACCTAAGGCAGATGGAAAGCAGTGAGGAGGGCTGGAGAAAACTCATTATTGCAGCATATGAATTATTACCCACAAAGCTCTTAGGTCACCTCTGCTATGCTGTGAGAGGCACACACCCCTAGCACAAGGCTTATTAAAATACAGACTAGCTGACAGAATGGGGCTATTTTTACCTAGGATGAACAATATCCCAGCATCTCTCTCAAGCACTTAAATCAAACCCAGACTAAAAAGCACATTAGGAAGAAATTAAAACCAAGCCAAGTTTGTGGGAAGCCAGATTTTCCCCCACGTCCCCACCTTCCTGTGGTAAACACGGCAAGGATAAAAATGCAAACATTTCTGAAGGCAGTGACTTTGTGAAACACACAAATCCTTCCACAAGATCACAGCTGGCATCTCAGTGGTGCCAGCTTCCACCACAGTTGTTCAGACCATGTCACTTCTGTGCTGCTTCTAAAGCAGCTGCCTTGGTTGCCCCTGGTGTCAGAGCTGGCTGAGCTGCAGAGCCTGCCCAGAGCTCACTGTTGCCATGGTTGAGCTGCAGCAGGACATGAGCCTAAAGCCAGCTCCTGGATGTCCCCCATCTGGGCAGAGTAGTGTAACCAGGCACCCCCTCAAAGAAAAGGTGATCACAGAATGGGTTGAGTTGGAAGGGACTTTAAACTCAGCCAGTGTCAACCCCCTGCCACGGGCAGGGACACCTCCCATAGCACAGGTTGCTCAGGGCCTCATCCAACCTGGTCTTGAACACCTCCATGGAGGGGGCACCCACAGCCTCCCTGGGCAACCTGTGCCAGTGTCTCCCCACCCTCACTGTCCAGAATTCCTTCCTCATCTCCAGTCTCAATCTCCCCTCTCCCAGCTCACAGCCACTGCCCCTTGTCCTGTCACTGTAAGTCCTTGTCACGAGTCCCTCCCCAGCTTTCTTGCAGGGGTCAAGCTGAGGGCTCAGCAGGGTCAATGCTCTTCTCCAGTGGCCAGTGTGGATGAATGTCAGAAGCAAAGCAGCAGAGCACCATCACCTAGGACCACTGCTGCCTCTCCAGTTCTGTGAACAGGCCACGAGAAATAAACCCATTGCAGATTTAATCACCAAGCTACAACCTTTTGCCTTCTCTTAATGCACATCAGCTCCTCTCTGAAAAGTGTCCTCATATCCTTCCCATCTGGTGTGGCTCTTCTTACCCCTGGGCACACTTTTCATGGCATTACCAACTAGTTAGTTGGTAATTTTAAAGTTTGGGTGATATTTTAAACAAGAAACTTGTTTAAAACAAGTTCCAACCCCCTGCCATAGGCAGGGACACCTCCCACTAGTACAGGTCATCCAAGGCCTCATCGTGCTCATGATGCTGAGACCTGTCTTTTAGGAATCATATCAACTATTTTGAAGCTGGTTAGTTGGCATTACCAACTTTTCCCCTGCTTTAGTTACTGACCATTTCCCAGGATAGTTAGAAAGCCAAACTCTTCCCCCCACAGCAGGCTTGTAGTTACAGGTTAAACAGGACACCTAGTCACAACTAAGCCCTTTTGTCACCCTTTTGGGAGAGGAAGGAGCTATGGATGCAGCAGCAACAACACCTGCAGATCAGATGAATGGCTCCAGACAATCCTGTCTGGCAGAGCAGATCTGCACACTGCTTTGAACTGATGTATTTATACCCTGCTAATAATGGGAGGAAAGGTTCAGAGACCTTATCACAAAGACACTCAACACTAGGGTGGTATTTCCCCCCTGCCTCAGGTCTCAGTTTCTTGTTTAAAATTTCACCCAAACTTTAAAATTTGCTTTCCCCACTTTTATTTTCAGTCACACCTCTGCCCCAGACAACTTGTCAGGAAAGTCTTCAGCACTGCAGATAATCAGAAATGTTCACAAACAGTCCAGGTCATGTTCTGGAAGAGTTGCTTCCACCTCTCAATATTCCCTCTCTCCTCCTTCCTCTGCTTGTGCATGGGAAGCATGGAGTGCTGGTGTTCTGCTAAGCAAACACCACCCAACACCACTAACAGCTTCACTAAGTTGTAGGAGCAGGAAGCAAACAACAGCAGGTCACCTTAGGGGCTTCTTTTTCTTTTGTAGTTACTGGAACAGCAATTTAGAGAATGTTCTGCTCAGCAGCTTTTCCATTGCTCATTTTCCTTCTACTCTTAAAGGCATAAGGGAGACAAAACCTCAGAGGAAGGACAGTGTTGCAGGCTCTGAAGCCATGCTGGAGCAAAAACAGAGCTCACCACACCTCCCAAAGTTAAAAAACATTCTACCCCTCACCTGCAGACCCTACCATGTTACTCTGTTTTCATCACCTTCACCAGTCTGAGCTTAAGACAGAGGTGTTTGCTGCAGAGTACTGCAGCTACAGCACATCTCATGTCAAAGCCCTGAAGGATCAAAGTAATCACAGAATGGTGATGGGTTGGAAGGGACTTCTGAAGATCAGAGTCCAACCCCAAAGCTGCCAGATCAGGATCACCTAGGGCAGGTCACACAGAACACATCCAGATGGGTTTTGAAAGCCTCCAGGAGGAGACTCCACAACCTCTCTGTTCCGCTGCTCTGTGATCCTCATGCCAAAGAAGTTTCTCCTCATGCTCAGGTGGAGCCTCCTGTGCTCCAGCTTGTACCCACTGCCCTTTCTTCTGTCTCTGAGCACCACTAAAAAGAGCCTGGCACCTTCATGTTGGCACTCACCTCTCAGGTATGTATACATATTGATGAAGTCCCCCCTCAGCCTTCTCCTCTCCAGACTAAACAGGCCCCGGGCTCTCAGACTTTCTTCACAGCAGAGATGTTCCAGTCCCTTCATCATCCTCACAGCTCTCCAATGGATTCTCTCCAGAAAATCTCTGTTGAATTGGGGAGCCCAAAACTGGGCACCAAAACCTGCCCAGGGTCAGGGCTGGGCTGGTCAACAGCTGAGTGCCAGAGGCTCTCCAGCAGCCTCTCTGCATTCCCAAAGGGAAGAAGGGAGAGAGGCTGCTGGGCTGGGAAAGAAACTCAAGCAGCTGGGATGGGAAGCAGAACAATGCCATGGGANACAACATCCCTTGTTGTAAGGGTTTTTAAAACTCACTGAACTACAACTGCTGCTGCCCCATTAGGGCAATGTTTACTAAAGGGATTTCAGCCTGCAGACCATGTCACAGGGGATGTTACTGTGTTCTGCTGTGCCAATGGAAGCTGACAGATTTCAAAAATAATATGCTTAAAATCATCTTCTCTACCAAACATGCAGAGCAGGCAGAAATTCAGGATGTCTTCATGGAAAACATAACTCACACCAAAAAAAAATTTTAAAGCCCAGTGTCTCAGGAATTCATTTCCCAGTTTAAGTACTTTGCACAGTGCACTGCTGAGCATCAGTTGCAAAACCTCAAATGAGGAATAAGGACTCACACAATCTGTGGAGGTAGAGGAAAAGGCTGCCCCAGTTTATCAAGTGTCCTCAGTCTGATAAAATCAAATCAGTGTGTACCAGAAGTAGATACTGAAACACTAATTTGTGAACCTCAGAGACTGTGTCAGATTCCTGAATTCAGTCATTCTTCAGCAAAGAAATGTGGAAGTGGCAGTGGCAAACTGCATCATGGCAAAGATAACAGCAGAACAACACAAAAAGCAACCAAAAATATCTATCTTAAGACAATCCAAACATTTCCAGTCCTTCCCTTGCACCAGTAAACACCATAACATCTTCTGTGCTACCTTCAAGTTCAACCAGGGCAGGTGTAGAGTCCTGCAGCTGGGCAGGAACAACCACCTGCAGCAGCACAGGTGAGGAGGTGACCTGTTGGGAAGCAGCTCTCTGGAGAAGGACCTGGGAGTGCCAATGGAAAAAAGTTTCCCATGAGCCAGCAATGTGCCCTTGTGGCCAGGCTCTGCTCAGTAGTGCCCAGGGACAGCACAAGGGGCAATGAGCACAGACTGGAGCCCAGGAGGTTCCATCTGAGCAAGAGGAGAAAGTTGTGAGGGTGCTGGAGGCCTGGAGCAGGCTGCTCAGAGAGGTTGTGGAGTCTCCTTGCCTGGAGAGCTTCCAAGCCCACCCAGATGGGATCCTGGCTAATTCTCTAGATCCAAATGAAGGCAAGACAATTGGCGTCACCTAAGGTCCAGCTCTCACTTTTATAGAGGCAAATCCCAATCTTTTTAAACTATTTTGTCACTTCTAAAGCAGTTAAGTGCTGGACACAGACCCAGGAAGCACATCTATCTTGTGGAACATGGCTCTTTGCTCCCTTAGGCTTCAAAGATATGCAGACACTGTGGGCACAGCAGGGCTGGTCCAACAGCTGTATTGCACAGGACAGGCTCTACTGTTCCTCCTGAGGAGTCCCCAGGTGTGACCCCACTCATAAAGGCAAACTCAATCACTTCTCTCTTCTGACAGTTCAGCTCCAAGATGTTCTGTATCCAGAGATTCACTGAACAGCTTTTGAAGCCAAGAAGTGCCACTGCTCATAAATTCTGGCCTCCAAAAAAAGAACCAAACCCCAGAATCCATTACATTTTACCAGCTACTCCCTTGGGGAGAGCTATGTTTTACTGTATTGTATTTCCCAGAAAACAGATCTCCTGCAAACAGAAATGCTCTGCCTTGGCAGTGAGTACCTGGAGAAGCAGCTCTGCAAGGCCAAGAACATTTAAGAGCAAGAAACACAAAGCAATGTGCAAATGGGCAATGAGCTCCAAGACCTGGCTCTGCTCCACTCCTCAGCTGGTTTCCACCACAAGAGATCTCTGCAAAGTGGGCATCCTGCAGCCCAGGCAGCAGCCACACAGCCAGCAGCTGCCACTCAGCCTGAGCTCCCAGCACAGCACGAAAAGGATCAGGGGAGAGAACATAAAAGGTGGCTACAAGGGCAATGGAGACTCCCTGTTTACCAGGAGTCCCATGGAAAAGAAAAGGATGATGGGGACAAGTTGCTGCTGTGGAGATTCCAGCTGGATTCCAGAAGAAAGTGTTTCCCCATGAGAACAGCTGGACATTGGAATCATCTCCCAAGGGAAGCAGTGGATTCCCCTCCACTGGACAACTCAGCCTGACAGGCTGCTGGGCTGGCTCATTTCAACTGCACCATTAGAAAGGTTGGAGGAGATGATCCTTGGGATGTCTTCCAAGCTGTCATTCCATGATGCTAAGGACTGGCAACATCAGGAGCTGCAGGACACTGGAGTTTAACCTGGGACTAAGAGCTGGGGGTGTTAGAACTGGAGCAACCCTGGGGTATCAGAAAGAGGAGCTGCTAGGGTTTGCTACAGAGGAGGTAGAAACAGACCAAGTCAGCCCTCACTGCAGCCACTGGAAGTCAGCTCAGGTTTATTTCCCCTTTTTTGGTACCTTCCTGGTGTAGTAAACAATGGCTGCTCTGTTTGTGTTGTCAACACTGCTGTGTGCCAAGTGTGATAATACAAAAGTTAGTTAAAATTTAATTAACTTCCTAAAGCCACTGGGAAAACAATGGAAAGCAGGCAAGAGAGAAGAGAGAGGGAAACATCCTCAGGTAGGAACTTTGAAGCTCTTTTCCAGTTCTTCCTTTAAAAAAAAAAAAAAAAAAAAAAAAAAAAAAAAAAAAAAAAAAAAAAGAAAAGAAAAAAAAGAAAAGAAAAGAATAAGACCTGAATCTTGGACATGAACTACTTAGGTAAGCTCCTTTAAGACAGTGTGTATGCATCCCTCTCGTAGATGCACAGAATGGGTTGGGTTGGAAGTGACCTTGAAAACCATCCAGTGCCAACCCCCTGCCATGGGCAGGGACACCTCCCACCAGCCCAGCTTGCTCAAGGCCTCATCCAGCCTGGCCTTGAACACCTTCAGGCAGGAGGCATCCACAGCCTCTCTGGGCAGCCTGTGCTAGTGTCTCCCCATCCTCACTGTCAAGAATTACTTCCTACTATCTCAGGTGATGAGGTTATGGGCAGCTGCCTCTCATCAGTACTGAAGAGGGACTTGTCCTGAGGGTGTCTAAAGACAGGACAAGGAAGAATGGTTTGAAGCTGAGGCAGAGCAGGGTTAGAATGGAGCTGAGGAAGAAGTTCTTCAGTGTGAGGGTGGTGAGACTCTGGCACAGGCTGCCCAGGGAGGCTGTGGATGTCTCCTGCCCAGGGATATTCAATGCCAGGTTGGATGAGGCCTTGAGCATCTAAGTCTAGCTGAGAGGTGTCCCTGCCCATGGCAGAGGGTTGGAGTAGATGATCTCTGAGGTCACTTTCAACCCAACCCATTCCATGATTCTATGGCACTGCCAGGTTTCTTGGTTCAAAACTCATGGTGCATCAAATAAAAGAAAACAAATCTGTGTTATAGTGGAATTCCAGTAAAACCCAACAGAAACCAGGACAGCTCTGCCTTTACTCCAGCATGAAATGCAACCTTTTTTGACTTCCACCATAGAGAGGAGGGGGAAAAAGAACTGGAGAGGAGGGAGAATATTTCAAATGCACAGCTCAAAGAACTGCTCAACTAATTAGTTGGAGTGATGAAAGAAAAGGTGGTTCAATCGCAGCAGAACACAACCTAAATCACACTGAATGATGCCACACAGCGACACGAAACACAAAGTTTTGAGTGACACAGCGAAGGCAGAACATGAGAGCAAAAATCTTGTCAGGAGTCTTCTCACTGGGAAGAAAAGTGTCTGTGTTAGAAAGAGAGGGATGGAGCAGCAGATCTGAGTCAGGGGAACAAAGCAGATCAGTGCAGTCGAAACAAGTCAGCAGGCAGCCCCAAAACAGTCTGGCAGACGAAAAAACACACCAGTAATTACCAGCTTCTGAGCAGCCTTCGGTGAGAGGCAGTGGAAGAGCTGCAGATGAGAGGAACAGATGGAAAGACAAAGCCAATCAGGAATCAAAATGCAGAGTTCCAGCAAGAACAACCTCCCCCAGCATACATTTTGCAGTCTTTATTTCTGTAAGTAGGTGAAGTGAGGGGGGTTTGTACTCCTTAACTGCTGCCTGCAGTAAAAAGTTCTAAAGTGAGTAGGATGCATCTCTAAGAACTCCCCAAAATCCTGTGGGCATGGGTGAAAGATGAAGACGTGGCTGAATACACTCACTTTGGAAGCCCTTTAACCAAGAAAGTGCAACAGACAACAAATCAGAGTTTGCAGCCTAAAAATTTACACAAGGTCCAGAGCAGTGCACTCCAGGAGGATATATGGAAGGAGATAAAGCAGAAAGTGCTTTTCAGGGTGGCCAGGGAGGCTGGCGAGAGGGGGAATGAACATGAGAGGGGGAATGAACATCCAA